>JAHWFP010043885.1:0-26175 GCA_023313725.1 Lithobius niger | reverse complement strand
ACCATCTATGTTTTCTTCCCGTTATTTAAGTACTCCCGACTTTTATCCCGTAATATATCCTCCTCCTCTTTTTTATTTTTTATTTTTATTTTTCCTCCCTCCCCATCACTCACGAAAAGAGTTCGTTGTTCCTAACAGTTAGAGAAACGGCCATAGAAAATCGCATGCAGTATTCGGACGATTATTTGAATGCGTGCGGCGGAAATTCGTGACGGCTTCAGCTTCAAAAGTGTTGGAGGCCTTTTTACATTTTCGTGCTGGCTGTTTGTGAAAGGTTCTGCCAAAATTGATGTATTACGTGTGACTGGAGTGAAAGGTTTTGTGTCTCTGGTCGGCTTCTTGACCTAGACTGGTGAAAATCGTGAAATTCAAGACTCGCAGTCTTTGTCCTCATGGTGGCGGCGTTCAAAACCTCATGATGAAATTCCCTGATTTTTCAAGGTTTTTTTTTTTGACGAATTCTGATGTTTTTCGGTCGAAAGACGATGCAGCACAGGACTAAGATTTCGTTTTTCACATTTCACTCAAATCTCAATAACTATATACATCGCATCGCTTTGCCAAATAAAAAAAAATTGCACTGCCGTGACTTGGACCGGTAAAATAGTAGGAATGCCGTAATTTGAACAAAACTAGAAACGCACTTAACACGTAACGACCTGTATTACTTATGCCTAAGGAGGTTTTGCTTTATTAGAAATAAAACAAAGATAGCTTTAACTGAAATAAAGTGAAGGTTTTTTAGAAGTAAAAAATGAAATACGAATTAGATCATCTTTATAGAGGAAACATACTTTCCTACTTTCAGTAGGCTATATGTTTATAAAAATTCCCAGAATTTTTCCGGTTTTCCAGGTAGAACGCCCTGGTCCTACACCAGATTTTGTTAAATATTTGGAAATTTAAAAAAGATCTTTTCTCTTTGGCATTTTGAAGGCCTTTTCATTTTTTTGTTGGTTTTTGTGGAACTTTGCTCATATTTCGGTTCTGTTAGTTTTAGTACATAGTAACTGAAGCTGTGCTACACACGGGTGGTGTTTGATGCACCGTTTGCAACCGGGACGGTTTGCTTCCCCCTTGTGTTTGTTGCAGAAAGCGTGTGTCCCGTCTGTGTATTTTTGCACACACTGGCCATCAGACGCTGACTTTCATTCACTTCGCTCACTCAATCAGCAATGCCCTGACCCGGAATCCATGCACTTCACACATGGATATTGCCACCGGAAATAAAGAAATACGCCTTTGTACAAGAAAGACCAAGCCTTTAGCCCGCTGGCTTTATCATTATTTTTTTTTCTGGAAAATTAAAAAAAAAATTTATTTGTTTTTAAGTTTTTTGGGGAGGGGGGGAGGGGCAGAGCGTAAATAGCGTTTTCACTATTTAACAGAGTTGCATTTACGTGAAGCATTGTTTTATCCCATATAGTAACGATTTCGGTGCCAACAATCGTACCGTTTACAATATTCAAATCCCTTCATTATTAAAAGAAATTGTTGTTCTGATCTCCTCATATTGTTTTGTAGTAATCTCCTCCTATTGTTTAGTTCTTATAATTTGATCCCTGGAGCTGCTCGTACGTGTCCATCTAACCCGATCATCACGATTTTAATAATACAAATGCCACGACTAGAGATTGCTTTATTTTCAGTACATTAAAATTCGATTGATGTGCCAGTCAAAGGAAAGTTTTGGGGGCGGGGCTGTAAAGCCCACAATTTTACTGAAAACAAACCAGGAAGGCCAATGGAGGACCTTCACTGTGTAGCGACAACCGTGACAGTGCCCATTTTTGGACTGACTTTCACAACAGGACCCCAATAATCCCGATGACGTCACTAACAACTTCAACCAACAACGGACTCTGCAACAGTCAATCAAAGACTTTGCATGATCTCAGTTCATAAATGCACATAAAATCTCAATAATGTAATACTGCCGAATTTAATGCTTCAAATCTGATATGAACAACCATTGTAACAACGGCTGGAAGCTTTTAGATTTTCTGGCTCGCTCCCCAATATCCATTCTCATTTCCATCTCACCATTCTGGCCATCATGTTCTCCATTCCAAAGGATAATTTCGGCCATTTTGCAATTAGAACCTAATTTAGCTCTAATTCCCCAATTGTTCCAATTATCAACTCAAAACTATCTTTTCTTAAGGCTTACGAAATGTGGCCTGCAGCTCCTTAATCTCAGTTCTTCCCTTTCCAAATCGAGTTAAGTCAATTTTGGTCATTTTCAGCTTCCAACCCTAACCTAAGCCTAATGTTGTAAACCGATCTAGCAAGCATTGCGTCACTTAGCCCCATGTAAGTCGGGCGATCCCTAATTAAGTCGCCATCTAATCTGAACCACAACGACTGGGTATGACTTAATCCATCAAGACTCAATTTTCGTCCAAAGCTTAAGTTACTTTCCCCAAGTCTCTCCCAACTCCCAAGTTCATTCTCTGACCCTTTCTCTTCTTGTGGCCATCCAGTAATCCTGCTGCGAGAATCACAACTGGTAAATAGGGCACACCCTCTCAATATTTACGTGTATCCCATGCGTAAATAGCTTTTGCAACATTTACATTGGTGTGAGAAAAAAAGTAGCAAAACCGTATCACACGAGGCGGGCGGGAACATAAAATGAGCGTGTTTGTAACATTTACATACGTTTGACCTAATAAACAATCTTCTTACACTACAAGCTAGAGTCTCGAAGCAATCGGTGTGACTTAGCTTGGAGAGAGCAACAATAACTCCACTAATGACATGAACAACAATAAAAATAAACACGCCTAATTTTCGTATGTACTTTGCATGTCGTTGATTTCTTTTTTGCATCTGCTGTTATGCTAATGCAGTATTAAAATAGACGATAGATGTCACCAGCGACCAAACGCATGGAAGGAAGGAAAAGGGATGGGTAGGAACTTTGAATGTTGCCCACTAGATCATGATGTCACCAGCGACCGAACATATGGATCGCTTAAGAGAAAGAAGGGAAGGAAGGAAAAAAGGGACTGCTAGGTGGGGATGCGAAGGGGAAGGGGGAGAGAATGAAGAAAAATTATCTGTCTTATGAAAGTCCGGGCAATGCCAGGCGAACAGTGAGAAAAGAAAACCTCAGGCTAAACAACACTAGGGGCGAAACAAAACCACGAGTCTAAATGAAGAAAATTAGCCTACCCGTTTTAGTGAAAGTCCGGACCACTGTACCAGGCATACACTGGGGAAACAAACCCCGTGCAAAACAAATCCCTGTGGGTGAAGCCTGATACTGAAGCTAGTAACTCGTAAGTTACAGGGACACCCGGCCTGCCTTATAACATTCCGCCTGCCGTATAACAGTCTTCGCGCTGGTCGCCTTCCGCGCCAAGGTCATCTGAGATGTAGCTGCGTTGAAGAACGTAGCTACTGTACTGTCTCATTTGGCATTGTGCCTAATAGACGAACCAGCATGAACGCGTTAATCGTGTCGTTACAAACCGGATTGATTCTCGGATTTTAACATCACAATTTATAATTTTCTAGGTTAGTGTCTTATAATTTTGCTTCGGCGATCTATTGGAATAATTAATTTTAATTTTCACCGCATTATGCTTTTAGATTTTTTGATCTCATAGTAATTATTAGTAAATTAGTATATGCACACACAGAGATGAAATGTCATGGTTATTGTAAGCGCGCAATCCATCATTTAGTTACGGGTCGTTAGTAAATAAAGTTCCATTATATTCAACAGAAAATCTCGTAGACGCCACATTTAGGAAAGTATTTTTAGCAAGGGAAAGACTAACGGTAAAGAAATAGACCTTTGGGGCCGTACTTGATGTGGAAGATCGAGAAAAGTGGCGCTGGGAGGTATGTCCCTTTAAAGGGTTAACGATGCAAACAGCATTAAAGACTGGCCATGTGAGACTATAAGATACACTAAACTGAGAAAGAAAGAAAAAACAACTGCCTCGACTGGGTTTTGAGCTCGGACTCTTGACCACAATGTTGCAAAACTGTGTCATATTGGAAAGCCATTGTGGAAGCGAGCGTCTTTATTAGGCTAACGTCAACTTTGCCTTTTAATGCAATGGAATTCTGAACACATTATGTTTTTGGGGGTAAGGGATGGAGTTGGACGTATTCTATTAGTAATAATAATAATATATAGAGACGATGCTCGAGGCATCCACCCACCCAAATTCCCCGGCGGCAGATGTTAAGTGGAAGAAGTACCACCATTATTACAGTTGTTTTTTGCCGCATGAGGGAGGAAACCGGAGTACCCGGAGGAAACCCTCGTGCAACGGGCGGGAAACAACCGGAGAAAAACCTGTACATAACTACATATACACTTCCCATCGCCAGGATCGAACCCGGGTCTGTACGAAGCCAGAGATGTACACTGGGACCAGGACGCCTATCGAATCTGACGCCCCAGTGCTTGCAGCTACCCGTGCACCCTATTGTTGTGATTATTGTTGTGCGGTCTTGTTTCTTAATTATAATGCTCTGAATTGCTGTAAGCAAGCTTGAAAGAAGTTGAAATGGAGAAAAAAGTCTGTTAGTCCATTGCCCTGCGTTGCTTGCTGTAGCCAAATAGAAAGAAAGGGCCAGTGGGCGAAAGGCTGCTTCGCACTCTCGCTTTCGTATTATTAACGCTCAGTGGTAATAAGCACGTTTTCGTTATCAGCCCTCTAGCCTTGATGCAAGAAGGAAATTGAATGGTACGCCAAGTACGGAGTGAATTAAAGACTTTCCAACGAAAGGGTTAGTTACGGTTTTGCCCTGCGCAAACCTTGACTTACTGCCCCACCCTAAAGGCCGTTGTGAAGGTTTTTTTTTATCCTTTGTTTACCGTAATGCAATTTTTATGCAATTAAAAGCCTGGCGAAGGATGGAAAGTAAAGTGCATTATTACTTCCAGTCGGAGCATTTTTACGGTGTGTTCTACATTTCGGGTATCGCTCCATCACCATTGATCACGATGGAATGGTCATTACCGAAAACGTACGTCCGAGGTATATTACTAGAGTTTGAATCAGTCTGTTGAATGGTGCTGCGTATATACGTCCTGATACGCAAGAATCTCAAAAATGCCGGCAAAACACAATATTTATCTAATTTTCGGGCAATTTTTTGCGCCCTTGGTCACAATAAAGATGACGAAATGGCAATCATAAAAACGCACGCGATTGAAGAAACGGCTAACTACCGTTCTTAGATTTTTAATTTTTTTTCAGAAATTTTAGGTCCCATCAAAGGAGGGAGGGGGGAAGGAGAAGTCGCCGCACAAAAAACACTGACCAAACTGGAAGAAGGCATTTTATGGACCTCAAAATTGACAATTTCAGGAGTCAAATTTTCTAAAAACGCCTTATTTCCAGGAAAGCCTTACTTCCTGCTTCTTGGCAGCTTCTGTGTGTTAGGTACTGACTATGTTACGGGTGCGGGCATATATACAAGCAAACAGTGTGCTCATCACACTTAATGTATGAAACTCGACACAAAATGGGTGTTAGGAACATCGGTGTTTTATGGAACATTTTTAAGCCAACTTAATTGGCTTTTCGTTAAAAACGAAGCACGTTTCCCTTAAAACTAGTGGCTATACCTGTGAGTGCGGTGTGCTGCTTAATTAATTTGGCATAAAGTAAAAGCCATGAAAGTACACAAAAGTGCATTAAAAATTGCTATTTGTAATTCTTATCTTTTACTCTCGATAATGGCTGTGAGGTGAGCCGAAACGTCGATTTTTGATGGATTTTTGTGCACTTTCCTGGCTTTTACTTTATAACATTCTAACAAGTGATTTATAGTTGTTATTAATTTGGCAACCGGATATCATCCCCAATCAGTCCTCAATACGGTGTCTCAATAGGGTGTCGAGGCGGGGGGGGGGGGGCCCCCGAAAATTTGGTGGTCTCATTTTTATTTCCTTCTCCTGGGTCATGAATAATGACCAGTCCCTAACACAATTCAATTTACCATTGACCCACACTGTAATTTGATGTTTGAATCTGTCTGTATAAGTCTCTTTCTCCAGACGATTTCTTTCGACGCGTTTAATAATAATATAATATAAATAATAAATGATAATATGTGGTTTGAACACCAGGTAGGCTGTAAAGGAGACGGCAGGGCTGAGAGCCGCTTACACCGATCCGTACATTTTTAAACATAAAACATCAAATAAAACAAAACTCGGGTCTTTTTAAGAAACGTTTCAGATCAACTCCCCCCAGAGGATGACGGAAAGCATCCACAGTAGCCACCGAAACCACATCCGCAGGAAGAGAGTTCCATGGTGTGACAACTCTAACTGCAAAAAAAGATCTGCGGGCCTTCAACATGGCTGGCGGTTTCACAAGTTTATACATATGTCCTCGAGTGTGTTTCATCCCTTTTATGAGGTCGGGATCAAAATTGGTATGCACTGATGCATTTCGTGTGTAAATTAGGGAAGCTGCAATGTAGGCTCGAGTTTCGGCCATGGTCGATTTTTATTTTCGGTTTATTAGCTTCATTTATTCTTAAATTTAAATTCTGGAAAGACCAAACTAAGTAATGAATACGTATTCTACAACTGAGACAGAGGGGGAAAAAAAACGGAATCACTCTAGCTAATCAGCCCCGAAGACAAGACACCTGGAGAACGCATTAAGGAACGGAGCGAGTGGTTTTATTTGTTTTTTTGTCCCGTTTTTTTTGTTTTGTTTTTTGTTGCAGTTGCCGAAAAGTTCGGTGGTCCATTTTAGCGTTACATTTGTAAGCTTTGAAAAACCCATTCCAGTCGTTCGGTGTTAAAACGACCTTCCGTTAATTAGAAACACATTAAAGAGCGTGTAATTCCGTGTATTTTCTAATTAAATGTTTTTTTCTCGAGGGCCAAAGAGGTTCAATTTCTAAGATTATCTTGACGTTGCGTAACCTGATTGAGAATTCTCTGTCTGTCTCTCGCGCGTTTTAACATTTTTTTTCTATATCGACCACCATTTTGTTTTACGTAACAGTTAATTTTTAAATACATTTTTGGAATAGAGTAAACTTAGTAACGCCACGTTCATCATGGCGCCCGTAGCTGCAAGGTGCACTTAGAAGTAAAAACATGAGCCTCATTTGTCAAGCGAATCTTGTTAGATTAGATTTCTTAGGTTATTAACGTGAGAACTTAGTTTTCAAGTTACATTTTTTTCAATTACTTTTTTTAATTTATGAAAACGTTGTTTTAGCCAATCCTTTACGCTACGGAACATATATTAATTAAGGTTGTGAATTGGGAAAAAAAAGATTCCGCTTGCTGAGTCGTACAGCTAGCTGCAAGGGGCACTGGAGATAAACGGAGGTTATAAGACGTTATCATCGGTTGCTGGAATCGGATTTTCTTGGGCCTAAAAATGAGCGAATATTTTTGATTAGTTGACAGCTTCTGCAATTCTCAGGAAGCGGAATATTTTCTTTTCCAATTCACAACCTTGATATATGTTCCGTATAGCATAAGGGATTGGCTAAAACAACGTTTTCATAAATAAAAAAAAAGTATTAAAAAGACATGTAACTTGAAAACTAAGTTCTCAAGATTAAGCCTAAGAAATCCATTCTCACAGGATTCGCTAGTTCCGTGGTGAATATGGTGTTATTGCATCTGCTTTATAATATTTCGGCAGTAGTCTGCGTGAAGCAAAAGGTTTATTTATACAAATTGGTTCGATTTGATCGTGAAAATATGAATTTAAAAGTTTAAAAAAATCTGTACAGAATTATATTACTTTTTAATAGCTATCAGTCGTTTTTTCAAGGTTCGTTTCGTCTCCAGCGAGAACTCGCCTTTTTAGCCGAGAACTCGCCTTTTTAGCGCAATAAATACGCTGTGTAGCCTTCTCGTTTGCTTTAGGCCTAACGCATAAAGCCGTAATACCGTAGATTAAAAAGATAAGTGGGTGTTGCATCTTACTTCTTCCAAGCGTACGTGCGACCCAGACGGTAGTTGGGGCTACTAGCACCTCTCCTATTGCTTTGCCTCCCTACTGCTTCGCATGCAAAGCATTACGAAAGGCGTTAGTAGACGCAATTGCCGCCAGAGTCGCACGTAGGCTTGGATGAGGTTAGATGCGATATCTAGAGTTTTTCTAATCTAGTATACACTATAACTGGATAACTGGGTCAGAGAGGGTGCTGTCTGTCTACCGCACTAATTATGATCGCGTATTAATATTGTACTTACGATCGGTGAGTTTATGAATTTAAATGCTGTAGTAATAAAAAGGATTTGTCTTACCAGATTGCCAAATGATTATTTAAAGTTTATTGCCAAAACCTGCGATGCAGAAGCGTTGAAGGTCATACCGTCATACCACAATGGCAAAGGGAAAAGGGAATTTCTCGGAAACGTCGCTTGCACCTCGCCTGCAGGTTGCTCCGTCTTGTTATCGGGAAGCAAATATGAGTTCTGATATTAAAGGACCTCAGCGCAAACTTTGTAACAGCATCAGGGAAAAACTGTTGGTCTTAATGATTTAAAATTGTGGACGTCATCGCGGCCATGCACAGATTAGGTTTACCAGAGTTAAAGCCTAGATCGGACATGTGGTTGATGCATAAAAACCAAAAAAACTAAGCCAGTGGGAATCATGAAACTCTCATGTTCAAGAGATCCCCAGAATGCTGCTAACAATATGTATCTGGGGCGATAATATGTCACCAATTTGTATCCTGTATAGTTGTCAACAATATGTGTCCTGGCGCAAAAACTGCCCCACCGATTGATTTCAAATTTTGGATCACGTAAAAACTGCTATTCGGGTAATTTCATATTTGTACATAGTCGTTGAATGAAGTGCGGTGCTGGCATCTAGCGAGCGAAATAGTCGCTGAAGGCATTTGTGTGCTGTGCTGCCATCTAACGTGCTGTCGTCACTTTCGTTGTGTAAGTTCGTAATTTTGATGTTTTCTTTTGACTATTAATGCATAATAAATTGAGTCATCTTCAATTCTTATAATAGCGTTGTTTTAATATGAGCTTTGCTCTCATGTGTCGGTGAAATCGACGTCACGTGGCTGTAAGAAAGCAGATTATTAATACCCAAACATCAAGATGATACTGGAAAGACCACCGATACGTGTGTCGTAATAATACACGTTGAAGGAGACGGGAGCTTGAGATCACTGCCAATGGCTCGCTCGTGTGTCGCAACATTTTTTTCTTTATTTCGTTATTCCGTGTAACTTACAACACAGAGCAAAAAAAGTCGTAAAAGATGTCCTTTACGACAGATAAGGTTCTCTAAACATTTTTTTGTCTCTTCGAAGAGGGTACTGTCGTGAAGCATCCATTTTTTTTTTTTTTTGACGAAAAGAAACTTCTGGCCTTGTAACCGAATTTATTTTTGGCGTGTGTTTCATTCCGTTCATTCCGTTAATTTTCTTTCGTGGGTTTGTACAGATTTTTAGCAGGAATCAACGCGCAGTTTGTTTGTTGCCAGTCACATAGTCGATATATAACTCTCGTGTTCCAACAATGAATGGTAATACGTTGTTTAAATAGCGTTCGATGTGGTAACAAGTCCAAGGGCTGTTTGGTTTATTGTTGCAACGAGAACGGCTTCCAGAGTAACTTAATCGCCCTCCATTGTTGGAACGAAGAGGGTAATATCGGGCTTGTGACCCTACTTTGTATTGTTGCTATTGACGTTCTTCGTCGTTGTTATCATCGCAGATGCATTGTTGCTAGATTCCGAGCAACTTTCGCCCTTGACGGTAGGGTGAAAATTTTCCCTTCACCCAGTAACGAGGCTTTCGCTTAATTTCGTCAAAATGGAGACATGCATTTGTATTGTCTGGGCATTTCCTCTTATATACTCTCTTAACTAGTGGTTGATTTCCGATCATGGTATGAGGCAGTTTTACAAACTTCTGCCAAACTCGAAATATCGAAACGCTAGGTTATGTAGGGAACGTGAACAGAAAACGAAGCGTTTTTTTTAATATTTTGTTTTGCCTCGACTTCACTGGGAAAGAGTTAAAGCAATATGCGTTTATTAAAGGGTGGTTTCCACTAAATGAAAGGCCACAGCATCTGGCGCCATTGAGTTCTGTCTAAGGGCGCGTTTATGCAGCGACTCGCCTTTGCATTCTCGCAGCTAGAACTCAATCGCGATGGCAAGGGTGACATTGCCATGGTAACAACGCTAAATGGATTAGCTAAACCCGACATAGTTTGAGTAAATACTTGCAGTCTTATAATCCGTGCCAATAATATAAAGAATTATTCATGACGAAACAATTTTCCCAAACACTTCTGAACTCACGTTATTTGCTGTTTTCGTTGCGAGGCGGCAGACATAAAACCGCCGCCATGTTGGAATTTGAGGTGATTTCTAGCTTCTAGCTGCGAGAATGCAAAAGCATTCCCGGCGTATAGCATTTAATAGGCCTATAGAACATTAGTACGAGACAAAGCCTAACATCGAGATTCAAGGACCACGCTAGTGGTTTACCCGCCAAGTTCAATTGTCAGCCTTCATTGTTAAGTAAGTCATTGTTGAATTCCAGCTTTGTTGAACCACAGCCCCTGCAAATGTTGGCAAAAAAAGCAGTTTTTTTTATAAATTGAGCATTTTGTGAAAAATGCAAGGGCAATTTAAAGCGACGTATAGATCACTTGAAAGTTGCACTGGCGTGCACAGGGTCACTGCCCCCCCCCCCTTACCTCCCCCTGTGCACGCCAGTACAACTTTCAAACGATCTTTACGTCGTTTCCTACGAATTTAACACCCAAGGAATACGGGCTTTTAAAAGTAAAATGTCGAAGTCTCGCTGTTTTGCCCATGGGTTTGCCCTCCTATGGTATTTCGAAAAAAAAAAACTGCAAAGGGAAAAAAACTCAGTCACCTGACATGTCCCCCTCCCACTTTCTCCCTCCATAAAACCAAAACTCGAAGTGTTTTCGACTTTATCCCCTAATCGGCAGTCGAAACACTTCTCGATCACTGACATGTCACGGGGCCATCCAGTCAGTTTGGACGAGGTCATTTGAACGAGGGAGAGGAAGGAGGAGGAGAGGATGTAAACAGACTGATGAAAGGAAGCAGCAACTCGTCGCCAGTTCTTTATTCGGAAGATGTTATCGAATGCAAAAGCGACAAGGGACTGCACTTGACGTCCTTGCCCATTCCAACTGGTCGCAGAGTCGCTGACTGACTGCAGTAGGTCAGCTGGTTGAGTTAGTGTTTTTATTTTTATTTTTATTTAATTTTTTTGCGTCTGCAAGAATTTTAATGAATGACTGGCATTACGTGTGAATAACGAGATTGGGCAACCTATATTTATAGGAGGAAAGTTCTCTTGGTTCTGTCTACATTTAAACTTGGTGTTGAGTCATAAGTTTGAATTTTTCTTTTTTTTTTCATAGTTGTTGCTTGACAGTTTGTGTTCATTAACGTTGCGATGGGCTGGTCGCGTGTGAAGGGCTGTGCGACTCATTTAAGGGCCGGTTAGTTGACCGTGATTGATATTGTGTTCATTCACTTGGGCTTAATTGCTGCGCGGAGGTGGGTAATTGTTGATAATTTTTTTCGGTTTTTTTTTTTTTTTTTTGGGTGGGAGTGAAGGGTGGATATTTTTTACGGTGTTGGAATGTAGGACCCAAAAGTTAGGAAACGTATTTTAACCTGGAAAGAGGGTTAAAAAGGTTTAGGACCGAGTCCCCAACTCGATGACTTTCTGCAATCTGGGTGGGATTTGAACCGGCGTCCTCTCAGTTTGGAGGTGAGTACTCTTGACAGTCTGACCGCTCCGTCGCTGTTGCTCACTTTGCTTAGGGTCCTGGAAACCCATCACAAAGCTCGCGTTGCGCTTGAAGATTTAAAACGGGCCCTTCCATACTGTAGTTTTGACGTACTCCTAGCCGAAGCCGTGCTTCCAGAAGAGGTGAGGGTCAATTTTGCCAGTTAATTCCAATCGGAAATTCCTACGATCTTTCACATGCCGCAATCGAACTGAGCGCGATGCATCACAGGGCCTTCTCTTCCCGGAAATGGCAGGGATGGTGGCTGAGGTCAGGATCGAACTCGGGACCTCTTGCAGTATGGTCGTGCTAACCATTAGGCCCTTATACACTACCAGAGTTTGCAAATTAATGACTACTTTTAGCCAATTGGAAAATTCTTATTGTGGAAATGGAGGGAGGGACGTAAACGTATACGTTAATTTAAGATAGAATGCATTCCTTATATCGGCATCTCACTGTTGTAATAGAAATACATGTATTATGGGTTACTCGCTTCTGGTGCTCCATTGTTCGTTACAAGTTAGAGTTTGATTCGCCTTGTAATAAACGAACGGATCGAACAGAAGCAAGCAATCCATAATACACTTATTTCTGTTAGAAGAGTGAGCTGTCCAAAGGAAAACATTTTTCTTGACCCAGGGTATAGTATGGGTATTCGGTGTGTGCCGTTAAACGTTACCTTGTTGTTAAGCATTGAGGCGAAAAGGGATCCTGTTTTATTTCGTATAGTGAACTCAACGTTTTACAACCCAAAACAGGAAGCAACCCAAATTAGGGAGCAACTAAGCCTGCTGTTTGTATACTGAGGAAATACCATGGTTCGAACTCTGGTCAGTGATCGCGGCATTTATCCCTACAAGGAGCGCCAAAGCTGTCTGACTCGTGGCCTCCAAACCAAGAGGACGTCCGTTTCGAATCCCGCTACTGACCATTCTGCATGTGGGACTTTAAAAAAATGGGCTGAGAACCGCGGTAAACCTTTAATCTGCCCCAGGCTAAAGCTTGCGTTTGTTAGAACCTGAGCATTGCGAATCTTCGAGTGAACCATAGCCATGTGGATGCGCCAAGCCAAGATGATAAAATTATATCTTTCATAGAGTGAAATAAAAAAAAGAGAAAGAGAAGCGACATTTACGGAATTAATGTTTGAATTCTGTGACTGATTGTAAGATTGTGTGTGTTGTAGGATGAGTTAGAACTGTGCTCTTTAAAAAACGATGGCGTCGTTTCAGCCCGCTGCTAAAATCAAAACATTCCCTCGCACAAAAAGTGGACATTTATCAAATTACATATCTTTGTTATATAAATTACAGCACGTGGGGCCTATCTCATCAAACTTTTTTCGTGGCTGGTCGGAGGAATCTTTATGATTGTATAGGTAGTCTTATCTGTTTTTCCCCCATCTAATTGCTACTTCTGTTTTTACTTCGACATGGTCGGTAAAGTAGTAAGTAATGCTGGAGTGATAATGGCAGAAAAGCTGTGTTTACCTGACATGACAAAGAGGAGTCGAATATCCTCTATATAAAATGGAAGGAAAGAAACACCAATTAGATAAGAAAAGAAAGGAGATAAAACAGTAAACACGAACACATTTAACGAACGAACAGCAAAACAAATAATGACGCAAGGTGGCCTGATATCACTAGAAGAATATCACCAGAAGAATACCTTATTGAATTAAACAAGCTGGGGAATAGGTTAGAAATTCAAAGGGTATTTTACATGGAAATCTGGTGAAGAATTTGTAGAAAAAATAAGGTATATATCACACGATTTATGGGTAGTAATCTAAGGTCAACTCACTCAACTGGTAATTGTGACGGCGAACTTATTTTGAGGCCAAAAATGTCTTCTTCAGGTCGAAAATGTCATACACTGTTTACAACTTTCACGAGCATTGTATGATTCGTCTTTATTATCAAGATGTGCTCAGTGGCGTAACTAGGGTTTTGTACTGAGGGGGCAACACTATAGGCATTTAGCCGAATGGTGTGGAGGAGGGAGAACCGAATAAGAACCCCGGAAGCTGATGCAACATTTTTTGCTGTTTTCCGGCATTTTCTGGCCTTGTAAAGTACCGTTGGAAATATTTTTATAAAACCAGTTGTGCTGACTGCATTATACGGATAAAAAAAATTTGTAATGTAAATCTTTCAGTTTTTCATACTAGATACTTATTTTTTAAACACTGATACTTTGTTAGAAATGTTGGGAATTTTAAGCAAAATATGGAGTTAGTAATTCTTACTGTTTATCTTTACTGATTTTCGTATTTCTCCGTTTGTTACCTGGTTACTTTAGTAATTTAAAGGAGAAACAGTAGAAGTATAAATTAGCTAAGATGAAAGTTGCGTCTTTGCCCTCAAAATGCAGCCATTTGACGGTAAATAATTTTTCAGCTATGGAAAAAGTGACTTGTGCAATTTACCGAATAAGCTTTTAAAATCTCACATAGGGGGCAAACCGCCCCACCTTCCCCTCCCCCATTAGTTACGCCTCTGGATGTGCTTATCCATGGCAGTTGTAAGCACGTTTTAGCCGAAGAAACATGAATACCAGGTCTGTAGTATGCTGAGACATTCCCCAGTAAATATGGAGCATGGTTTTACCGTGGTTTTCAAACCTGCGGTAAATGGTAAAGTTGGTCAGTTTTACCATGGTGTGCCATGATTTATAAGGGTGTATTTCCTTATAAGCATATAGTTGCCTTTGTAAAACTGTCCAACTTAACCGTGGTTTGAAACCACGGTAAAACCTGGCTCCATTTTTACTGGGGATGCAAAATGAAAGTGGCGTTAAAAAGATAAACAGTATAAACAGTTCTGATTTTTTAGTTTACAGAATTAAAATACGGTGGCTGAACCTGACTAGAGATTTATTTTAGATTTGATTTAGTTGCACATTGGCACAAAGATATGGAAAAAAAAAGGTCATCAGATTCAACGCGGGTGGAGATGTATAAAGTGAACGGTTTTTGTTTGACATTTTGCCCTTTGCTCTTTTTATGTTAAGCAACTTTCATTTTTTTACTAACTCATAAAAAGTCACCATGTTTAGGTGCTGTAGAAATAATGACTTCATAACACATAGGATGACCCAGAATAACCAAAACAAACATCAGCCCACTACCACGAAAATCTTTTTTTTTAAGGAAATTTGTGTGTGAAGCATATAAACGACTTACAACTTGTCATGTGCCTCCGTTAAAAAACAGGAAATTCAACATCAGAGGGCCTTGCAGTAGCCTAGTAATCTTTTTCTTTCTTTTTTTTAATTAGAAGAAAAAGAAGATTCGGTTTTTAAAACCGGTCGTGGGTTCTTAGGTAGCTTGTCTGCTCGCTCATCAGTCTGTTTATATTCATAATGAGTTCGCCATGTTTGGCTGACGGTTTCTGGTTTCCTTGTCACCATATTAACGTTTCCGCTTTAAGAAATTGAAGAGTTTTCTCATCACGTTTCCTAAGTGACTTCTCACGTCGCTGTAATGAGGGTTATGCAGCCTTCTTAAATGTAGGTTTGTCCAGTAAAGGGAGAGGTGGTGGTTGGGGTTTTCCTGCTTCTTGACTTATAGCTGACTACCTTAACGACAGATTATTACCTTTGAGGGCCAAGAACGGTCGACATTGGAAGTTTTGTTTCGAGGCCATTGATTGTTTGAACTTGTTATCGGTAATTTTGTGAACTTGTTTGATTGTTGGCGTGTGGAGAATGCCCGAGTAGTTTTGGAAATGGGAGTGAAGCATGTATGGTGATTGGTTTGTACGATCGCTTGTTTTCACTTGTTACTCTGTCAATAAACCAGCGAACAATAAGACAACTGGTTTAAAAGGAAAATAGTGTTCCGAAGTTTTGACTACCAGTGATAAATAATTTAATCTATCTCTCTGGAAGGGATTATTAACGGTATGCTGATTTTACCTAACAGCGCCAGTTGCTGACCCTTTGAATTCGTCTGGTCCCTGCCCCTACACGTGCGGAAACAGGTTTATTGGTGTGCTCGTGCCTATTGTGGCATGCCTAGGAATTGGCAATAAAAACGTATTTTCTTGTTGCCGGGAAAATATACAATACCTGTCAATTTTTGCATTGATACAATATCTGTCAATTTTTGCATTGTGTCGCACAAGGTAAGGCATCGTGAGACACAATGCAAAAATTGACAGTTATTGTATATTTTCTTAGGCAAAAGAAACAAATTTCAGCCGGCCGTCATGAGGGCCGGCAAATTTGCGTTTCTTGTTGCTGGAAAAATACACAATACCTGGCAATTTTGGCATTGCATCTGCGATGCTTGCCTTACAATACAATACAAAAGACAAAACCTGGCTTGAGCATGCTCATGAGCCAACCCTCCGCCCCTCCCCAAATACAACCCCATTCGTTACATGCTGTCAAAGCGAGCCTTGAAGCTTGCTAGGGAAGGTGCAGTTACCACTAGGAAGTGGCAGCTTGTTCCAAGGCACAACAATTCTCTCAGTAAAGAAGAATTGTCTAGTGTTGTTGTGTGAGGTTTCACCGTTCACCTTGCCTTGTGCGACACAATGCAAAAATTGGCAGGTATTGTGTGTTTTCTTAGGCAAAAGAAGCAAATTTCAGCCGGCCTTCATGGGGCGGGGGCAGCATTTTTCCTTTCCGCTGTTATATCACACAAAGCAAAACAGCGAAAAATCGTACACTGAAAATATGTATAAGTAGCCAAGATTCGATAAAGGCTTTATTATAGACTTCCATCATTGAAATGACGTGACCAGGTTCCGAACCGACAAACTCTAGCTGGCTCCTCAAGAGTTTGTTGTTTCGACTCCTGGTCACATGACCTCGATAAAATAATGGTCCGCAACAGAGGCTTGCTAAATCTTGGCTAAAGTTGTGTCCGCAAGGATTTAATGCGATGTAAAACGCATGGGTTAACGTTTGTGCTGCATGTGATTAAAGAACAGACATTTTTTTTCAAAATTCTTCCTAACATATACCGAAGAGCAGATAATAAATGGGTTAAATAAAGTTAGTATTATTTTCTTCACAAGGACATTTCTAAGGCCAACTCTCACCTGCATTTTATCCTGTATCTCATTTAACCAACTCAAGAATCTGTTCTCCCCTTATCATTTTCAACTGCTGTACGAGTCAGGGGCACTCACGGTATACAATATAATGTTAAATGCTATCAGTACCATACGCAACAGCATTACGATGCCCTCATATGCAGGTCATTAGCTTACCTACTGTGTTCAAAAGTTTATCAAAAAACTCAAATTAAATATTATAGTGCAGCAGTAAGATTTCACGTGGACTAAACACTTTTCCAACATCTGAAACCTTCCACAGGAAAAACTTGTTCATGTTCCTAGATGTCCTTTCTTGATCTCGGTTCAGTTAAACCCAACTTAAAACATAAACGAGTTTTGTTCTTAATTATTGTCTTTCTTGAAGATTTAAACAAATTTTATTACCATACGTGTGATAGTGGAGAGAAAGAAAGACATCCAGAGAGTACAATTATAGAATTTCTCTGTTTCTATTACCATTTTGATTTCATGCTATGAATTTCTGTCACATAAATATTTTTCGTGGTACTTGGCAACAAACTTTGCTACTTTTGACTACCGGTTTGGAAATTCATAGAAAATTGTGTTGGATTGCACATTCGCACAAGCAAGTTCTGCCTTTTTTTTTTTTTGCAACGTTTGGTGTATACGAATGAAAGAGTTATCAGTTAAATTCCTCGTACGTCTGTATGTTACACATGGCACGAACCCTTAAAAACTCGAAACATCCGATATTTCGGCCACCACTGTCGTATTTTGAAACATTTACCTACGTAGGAACGAATGTTGTAAAAGCATTGTCGCGTGGATAAGCCAACAATCAGTAAAAGCAGCAAGCACCTTTAACATCAATTACATGTCAAATGGATGCAATACTATCCTCAATTCTACTCTGAAATAAATACAGATGCAAACCTATTTCCGTTGCCTTTTGGAGTTAAAATGTCTTGCGGTGGATATTGGGCCACAACCCTATGCCTTAACCTCTAACTCTCCTCCTCCCCCCCAGTCGTACAGTCTGTATTTTAAATGGCAAATACGGCTATCAACACTTGTTTAATCTAACAATAGGACTCCTTTAACTCTTTTAATACAATAGGCACAATTAAAACCCGTTGCATACAGCTTTTTGAACAATAAAAAGAAACAGTTTGAAATTTACCAACTTTAGTTCCATTTCTTGTCCCTAGACGCCCTTGTTAGCAAGGTGTGTTAACTTGTAGTTTAAATAACGCTTGCATTTTTGAAATATTAACTTTTCCTTTTGGTCAAATATTTGCTCTTTTTAAGGAAAAAAATTAAAAATAAACCCGTGTGAGTTTAATCGGTTAACACCTTTTGGTAACTTCGACAAGAATTGGTACCAAAATTGGGAAATATCTAATTCTTTCTTTTTATTGTATAAGATGCCGCATGAAACGGATTTGAATTGGTTTTTGTTTTTGTTATGAAAAAAACTTGAAAGCAGGAGTCTTATCACAATCAAGTGTTGGCTAAATCAACTTATTAGTGGACGTGCTGCTTGTTAACGAGCCCATTTGGCTTTCCCCGTCCTTAGTAAACTCCTCTGTTCGATGCCAGATTGAAGAATTTTCTCTGTATGGTTTCCTGTTTAGAAATTAGGAAGGGTTACAGACACCAGCGCATTGCATTGTGGGTCCGATCGTGACTGGTTCGGCGGGATCAACTTTCCTTTTCTGCCATTTTTGCACCAATCTTTTTATCTTATCGCCTTTCTCGTTATTGTGGCATAATTTTATGGTATGAGCGCCACGCGGCGGCACGGATAAACTGGCACTTTTGCAGTAATAGTTAGTAGCGTTGGTAGGCGTTGTGTTAGATAAGGGGTTGCGAAGCCTGTCACTGTGATAAGCTGATCGTGTAATTTGAATCCAGTTTTCTTTCTATAATTGCTTTGCGGACTGAGGTCGTACATGTGCTGGCCCGTGCGCAGCGCCGCTTTGTGTTAGTGTGGGTTCGCTAGCGGGGAAAGGAGGCACTGCCCACAAACAAGTTACTTCGTCGAAGGAGAGAATAAAAAATAATTCCGTGTAAATAAAAGGAATAAAAGAAAGCGCTGTAGAGTACAGGCGATAGGACGTAATTATTGTTATTAGGGTGTAAAGTTTGTCAGTTGCTTTCGTTTGATTTTGTTTTGGAGGTGTTAGCTTTAGTCTAGTCTTGTTCAGCTATACTTTTCTTTGAAATTTAGCCGGTTTTGTTTCTATTGTTCAGGAACTAAAGTAAATTTTTAGTGCAGGGCGAATGTTGGTTGTCCAGGCAGCATATTTTTTTTTTCTGTAAACAGTTCAGCAAAACTCGCTACATAGCTCTCCATGCAGCCCAGCAGCGTACAGAAAAAAAAAACCGTTTAATTCGACTTAAGTCACCTAACCCACCTACAACAACAGATTAGCAATAAAGTCAGTTTACACATAATCACCACTAGTGGGCGCTAAGTGACGAAGTTTTGTAGCGAGATCCAACCCGTCTGTCTGAACTGTTTATGAAAAAAAAAATATGCAGGCCAGGCATCGCAAACCTACGGATATTTTACATTTTTACTCAAATTAAAAATAGCGAACATAAAAAAAAAGGTGAATTTCCTTAATTCTCACGGGTTTAGCACATCTTTAAAGCATACTGTTACTAGTTTCATAAGAATTCTTAAATATTTTTCTGATTTTCTTTTGCTTGAAAAAGTATCCTAGGAGTGTGCGTTATCACACAGTCTGAGGGCGCGTTTACGCAATGACTCGCGTGTGCATTCTCGCAGCTAGAAGCTAGAAATCACCTGAAACTCCAACATGGCGGCGGTTTTAGTTCTCCCAACTCGCAACGAAAACACTCAATAATGTGAGTTCAGATGCGACTGGAAAATTGTTTCGTTAGGAGGTATTCTTTATTTTATTGGCACAGATTAGAAGACTGCAATCATTTACTCAAAAGACGTCGGATTTAGCTAATCCAGGTAGCATTGTTACCATGGCAATGACACCTTTTGCCATCATGATTAAGGGCGCGTTTATGCAACGACTCGCATTTGCATTCTCGCAGCTAAAACTCAATCGCGATGGCAAAGGTGACATTGCCATGGTAACAACGCTAAATGGATTAGCTAAATCTGTCATCGTTTGAGTAAATACTTGCAGGCTTATAATCCGTGCCAATAATATAAAGAATTCCTCATGACGAAACAATTTTCCCAAACGCTTCTGAACTCACGTTATTTGCTTTTTTCGTTGCGAGGCGGCGCCATGTTGGAATTTGAGGTGATTTCTAGCTTCTAGCTGCGAGAATGCAAAAGCGAGTGGTTGCGTAAACGCGCCCTGATAGTGTGTAAATCTGTAGCGTGATGAAGCAGTTGCCCCAACACGCCTACTATACAAGCCGGGAGTTACGCAATCACACACGGTTGGCTTTCCTGCATGGCTCAGTTTTGCAACATTAGTTCAGACATGTGTAAATGTTGTAAATGTTCATTTTCTTATTTTTCCCACGCATGAAACGGTTTTGCTACATTCACTCAAACCTATGTAAATGTCGCATAAGCTATTTCGAGCAGGATGCTGGAAATTAGTGGGAAGGTATGCCGTTTAAATTTCGGATTTTACGTTTTTCTAACTTACGTCGCAATACTTTTTTTTTATGATAGGCCCTAACAATTTGCGAGTTTTTCCATAAATGTGCTATTTAAAAACAGTTGTCGTCCTGCTTCCAATCACACCTCAATAACTGTACCCAACGTACCTGTACACACTTCACCCACTGTACCCAACTTCATGAAGAACCTTTCCGACAATGAATATACAAAATCAATTGAGTAAATCTTGCGATAAAATATAAAGTCTTCAACAAGGCTCCTGTCTAAATAATATGGATATGTCGGCCATGTGTCATCGAACGTACGTTTTAATGATTTCAAAAATAAAATAAAAAATAGGTAAAATAATTAAAAATAAAAAGTTGCAATAGGCTCGCTTGAACGGTGACACAAAACACTTCCAAATGCAACTGCAATTCCAACGCTGGTGTATCGATTATTGCAGGGATGCCACCGAGTGAAAAAATGTGAAAAATTGAGCTCGCCAATAAAAGTGTGCAAAAATGTGAAAAATTGACCAAACTGACGAAAAAATGTGAAATTTTGGATTTTTTGATAAAAAAAAATTGCATCGTGCAACAAACGATAAATAAATTTATCTCCCTTACGGTTGAATGAAGATAAAATTCAGTTTGAGGAATTCATTTTAACTGCGTTGACTAGGGGGCCAGCTTATTTGTTTTGTCGGTAGATGGTGGTGTGACTTTCACTGCCGTTATGTCGCGCTGTTCTTTTGTTCGAGGTGATACCCAAACTGCACCGTACCCGCTGTCCCGAATTCGTCGCGCCAACTGAATGCGTTTTCGTGCTTTGGAAACAAATGTGAAAAATTTGAAAATGTCTAAAATTTGTGTGCGAAAAACTGTGAAAACAATAGAAATGCGCGAAGTGAAGAAATGTGAAAAACTAACGTTCCCCTGCTAGTTTACACTCAACTACAATTTTCAGTATTATACATGGCACGACTCCAAATACCAATGAATATACAACTAGCATAAAAACGGGACAGATGATTTAGTAGCTATCGTTGAATAAATAAAGATTGAATCGCAAGGTAAAGGTAATGGAGCACATAGT
This sequence comes from Lithobius niger, assembly GCA_023313725.1. NCBI lineage: Eukaryota > Metazoa > Arthropoda > Chilopoda > Lithobiomorpha > Lithobiidae > Lithobius > Lithobius niger. The sequence goes on along the minus strand of JAHWFP010043885.1, from coordinate 4,673 downwards.
CTGAACTATTGTGCGCGCGGCGTATCTTGAGTCCTGCGCGTATTTTATGAGCGGCCACGTCTTCCTGGAGGGGCGGCTTTAATCGACGGCCGCCATTGTTTTTCTAACCAACTTGGATATCAACAAGACACACTGCTACTAAAAACGTACAATTGATTATCTGTGTTCGTTCTGCGGAGAACTCAAGATAGGCCGCGGACACTATAAAGGCCAGTTTTTAATGCAGCCTATTTCTTCGTTAGCTATGTTACGTATGAACACCCGAAAATACGCAGCAAATTCTTTACTGTATTATTATGGGATGCTTTATTGGTAGCTGTGTGGTAGTTGGTCATTACCGTGTGGGTTTAATGTTTCTTGTTGTAGGCCTGTTGTTTAGTGTGTTGTCGCCTGTTGTATAGGCCCGTCGACTCTACGATGACGATGGGCCAACATTAAGCCTTTAACGAACGCTGTCCGCTACTGCCCGTCATGGCAACGGACAAGAGTGAGCCAGAGTGGTCCAGACCGTTGGCGATGAAAAAATTACCCGAAATGATGAAAAACGTTAATTTGAAAAGGTTCTGCGGCCTCTGATACACATAGTACTTCGTATAAAGTTTCATACTTTTTATGTAAACTATCATACTTTTCTGAATCCATAATCCAATTCGGAGTCTGTAAAATTGGCCGTTATTTTTTTAAATTCTGGAACATATTTTTTTTTAATTTCGAATTTTGCGATATTTTGTACGCGTTTTCTGAATATTCAAAATCCCATTTTTTTGAGATTCGGATAGGATTTTGGAACCAGAAAAGTAGTCTTTGTTTTCACTTAAAAAAAAAAAAAAACTCTGGTTATCACCATGTATCAGTACATCGATATATAACCAAATCACCATTACTATACTCTGTTCCACATTATGCTTGCAGAAAACTAACTGTATGATGCCACGTTTTCTTCCACTACGAGTGCAAAAACATGTAAATATCCCACTCGTAGACTCTAACAGTAACTGTGTAGAGTCTGCAATTGTGATATCAACATATTTTTGCACTCGTAGTGCAAGAAAACGTGGCATCATACAGTTAGTTTTCTGCAAGCATAATGTGGAACAGACTATACCCACTGCATGAAGATTGGCAGGCATAGCCACCAGCCACTTTTCCGAGTTCGGGAAAAATAAACACGAATACAACCCTCTCAATGCCTCACCTCTTATCGTTACCATCTGCAGCTTCCTCCACCGTGTCGTACAGAGAAACCAACTGGGTCGCTTTACGATAACCCTCTCATCCGCGTCACGCGACGCCTTGCGCGGGTAGAGTATGTGGGCAATTTGTGGTTCGCTTTGGAATAAAGAGTAGTAGGGTTAATGCCACTCGACATTTCTTGTCTACGTAGCTATTAAATAATTTGGGTTTTCCTACGCCGATTTTTTTTTTTTTTGTGGGAGAAAATTGTTTTTTTTTTATGCGTATGGATAGTGAAAGTAGACCCTTTGAAGCCCGTCTGGGAAGTCGTTGAAATTTCATTCTACTAAACTTGCTAAAGCGTCTCTTTAACTAGTCGGTTTTCAAAATCGAATTTCCATCCAGTTTGGTCGACAATTGTTTGCTGAATTCTGAGTTGAAAATTGAAAGAATGAGCATAAAGATGTAAACGTAGTTTATTTTGTTATGCACAGACTTCTTTCACTTCATCCCTTAACGCTATCATTTGTTTACATAAAAGAGAAACTGAGCAACTGAGGGGGTTTACAGTGAAACTTAAATCAAAGGTCCCCACTTTAGAATATTGTAAGTTTTTTTTTTTTTTCGTCTTGAAGGTGAAGACAGCTTTACACATGTTCGTGTTCATGTCGACTGTGGCATGTGAAATATCCAGCATGATATTTTGAGTAAGTTTCTTCCCCCGTGTCCCGAGTCAGGATGTCGGTTAAAAGCGATGTAATAAATACCTTTTAAAGAGCAACGATAAAATTGCAATTTAGCCTACTTTGTCTTTAAATAAATGTTCAATGGAGTGTTTGAATGACACGAGAGCCTGTGCTGCTTAAAATATTTGAAAACAGTCAACAATTTAAATCCTGCGATCAACCCTTGTAGTAGCCGTTTTTTTTTTTTTTTTTTTTTTTTTTTTGCCACTTTTAAATCCATCCTAGCCCATTATTTTTAAATGACTAACTGTGCCTTCTTAACGTCGCTTATACAATTTATATTTAATGAGCAGCCGCTTCAACTGCTTTGTTTTACGGAAATTAGAAGCTGACCGAAATGGATAACCCAGGAATTTTAGCAATTTTAGCGAGAGAATTTTTTGTGTGCACAAACTTCGTTGATTTTAATCCAATATCGTGCAAATCAATCATTGCGTTCGTATTTATTCACCTCTATGAAACGAAATCGGCTTATATCGTGCAAATCAATCAACGTGTTCGTATATTCAACTATGTGAAACGAAATCGCCTTATCTTCAGTGAAATCGCTTTGCTGTATTCAACGCAGATTAGCACGACTATTTATCTCATACGCCTGTTCTGAAGGAAGCGATGGCCACTGGAAATGCGATCGTGATCTTGTCGGTATTGGGACGTCAAAGATCGTAAAAATGTCCCATACAATTTGCCCCTCTTCGTTCCCAGATAACCTTAGTGGGAAAAGGAGCTTATGGAACGTTAATTTGAAAAACAGCCCGCGCCCCCCCTTTTTTTTTTCAATCGTCTGTAACGTATAAATTTTTTTTATTCGTCACCTCTCGCACCACTGTGTTGGTATTTACTCACTGGGGTGTTGTTAAATCGGGGTAATTTCAGCATGTTGTTAAATCGGGGTAATTTCAGCATGTTGTTAAGTCGGGGTAATTTCAGCATGTTGTTGGTTTAAAATGTCGGAAGAAACAATTCTGTTAGTAAAAAAAATGCGCATTGTTTATTTTGTGTCAATCATAAGTCGTTTTTTTCATGCATTTTTTTTTTTATCATTGTATGGATGAGTATTGTGTCTCAGAAAGTGTTCTGGGAACCTGCCTAGCGAAATTGTACCCCACCGTTGTGAAATCACCTACCTGGCTAGATAAAACTGTCGTCCAAACCGAATACTACTCGTTAAAAAGCAAAAACGTACACCTGTTGTATGTAAATTAAACTTTCACTTTCAGAAAGTTAAAGCAGTGATGTGATTATTCAATTAAGCTAACACGTTGTTATTGTTTTTTTGCGATAAATAATTTTACGAAAGGAAAAAAATCAAAAAAATCAATATTTCTTACCTGTTGGATGCAGGAGCCCTTTTAAAACGCGTTGCGTAATCTTCATGTTGGTCTGATGCTGCGGATTCGGAGTTAAAAAAACCCCAAGCACTCACGAGTGTAAATAACAACAAAAGAGGGGCCAGTCTGAGTACTAATCCGGCCATTGTAAAATATGATGATGATGATGTGGTACGCATCGTAATAGAATGTACAAACAAAATGGTATATCCTCAAGAAAAGAAAAAAAAAAAACGTTCTGGATTATCCAGGGGATATTATTGTTGAAATCTGGTGGTGAAGAAAGTTAAGAAGAATTAGATGGCAGCTAAATGTTGATGAGTGAACTATAATATATGTACACAATTGGCAAGTCACTGTTCACTTTCTTCTTTCAAACACACACGTTGCACTATTTAAAAAAAAATTCACACTGTACAAAAACACTTTTTTTCGTTTAAAAAAAAAAAAGCTTTGTTCCGTCACACACTTGAGTTGAGGGTAGGAAAAGTATATCCTGCTGTGTAAAAATGTTAAAGTCCAGTTCGTAAACAATTTGTTCGTTGTTGGGTCAAAAAGTGGTCATTTGTTGTCCAGCGGTGAAGCCAGTACCACGTCTGGCGGTGTATTGCAGGGAGGCATACCGTGTGGCGAAGAAGGTCGAACTACCGTTAGCTCGTGCGGTGCGTTCGTCAGGCTGGCCTGGTGTGGACTGAGTCTCTCCTAGCTCCACTGGCCCACTGCGGGCCACTCGCCAGCTAGCGGAAAATTCAAGCGACCGACTTACGGGAAATTACGTGTGCTGCCGCAAGTCTGTCGACTGGGCTATTCTACGGCTGGCTAGATCCTTGAGGGCAAACCGAGTGGCTACGATTAGCGAATTTCGACCAGTGGTATTTTCTGTTCTAATCGCAGCAACAGCAGCCGCCGCACAGGTTTGGCACTCACGTTGCTTGTTTAGTCCGAACGGCTGGTAGTTGTGGGGTATGGGGACAATGTGGAATATGAATGGACTTGAGTTGGTTGAAAGACTTGCGAAATAATACGGATGGCTATTTGTTCCGGTCTTGTAGCGACGATTGTGTCTATTGCATTTTTTTTTTTTTTGTGTGCTGCTCCTCACTGTTGAGTGAAAGGGAAAGGAAATAAATAAATGGATCTTAAAAAAAAAAAATGAGCGGAGCAATGACTGTTTTTTTTTTTTCTTTTTCATTTTCGTTTTAAAAGATGGGCTCGTATTGCGGAAAACAAGGCATTCGAATTCTTGACGATTGTCGGATTATAATCCACGCCCTTTTCCTCGAGCTTATAATGGCGACGGCTATTTTTGTGTTGAGCACAAACGAACGCTTGCTTTTTAAAGACTTGTTTTATGGTGTTCTTATCTTTCAGGAATGTTTTTTCAGTTGAGTTGCGGAAAGGTGTCGGACGGACTTTTTTTTTT
>JAHWFP010043884.1:182469-209774 GCA_023313725.1 Lithobius niger | reverse complement strand
TCATTTGAACATTTTTTGAATATTTATTCAGGGTTCTCAAAACAAATCCCTGACAAAAATCTACCGACTATCCCAAGTTTCCCAGATGAAAAGCAACATTTCAACAGTGCTTAAAATAAGTTTTTACTATCCTGAAATACTTACCTTCAGTAATATGTGCCAAAATCACATTTTATGCTTTTAAATTGCTCAAAAATTAATAAATCATTAATTAATCAAAATCGTTTCATCCACTCCCGCCAGGGACGCCACTAAACAAGTAGGCATCCATGAAACCCTATATCGCTTTGCACCAACAGGTTCAGCGACAGAGGGGCCACGGGAGGGTTCTACTGAAGTTAAGTAATTTAGGATAGTAAAAACTTATTTTAAGCAGTGTTAAAATGTCGTTTCTTACTATCATCAAAATACTTACTTCAGTAATATGTACTGATTTTTTCCAAGCAGAGGTGAACCAGCAAGAACCAGTGGAATTATCCTAAGTGCAACTATACCTTCTCTTAAACTACACAAAAAAAGATACCCACCTAAGATGTTCCTTCATTCATCTTGAGCTGAAGAAACCAACCATACACTTACTTCCACTGTGTACGACACACTTCGAACTCGCAAAGTCCATCCACTGTGTGCAAACTTTCCACTGAGCAAAGTCTTTCCACTGTGTACAAGATCTGATTACAACCAGAATGTCCTACTGATTGTTTAGGATAATCACCTACCTACATCCATATCCGCAACACAAACACTAGTTCCTGTGTGTGTACATCATGACATTGTGTAATGTCCTCCACTGTGTACAATTAATCCCCGCAACATTTCAGCTCGAACGTTGCACATGACAATCGCTTACCCAGGGTAAGTCCATGTCCTAAAAACTGGCCCAAGTCTCAGCAATTAATCCCCTGACCAATTTGCACAAGAAGCTTCCCACTGTGCACAAGAAACGCCAGAAGAGTAGGAAGATTAGGACCGGTTAATGATCTACCCGACTACAAGCTATTAAATGTTCCTTCATAGACTTGGCAGCCCTTGAACCGCTGATATCACGCAGATAGTGGCTGATGAAAGTGTTGCTATGGTTCCACGAGCACGCCGCCACAACCTCATCCAACGGCGTACCACACCCATAAGCCCAGGAAGCCGCCAGAGCACGAAGTTTGAGAGCCCACACCTCTCTTGGAAGATCGATGTGGTTCGGACCGAGCTCATAATCACGCTCAATGAACTCACAAATCCACTTTCCCAACTGGTTTGGGTTTGATCGGAGGATTTTACCATGCCTGAACCATTTACAGGTGTTTCTTCCGCGTTGTCAGTGTTATATTCGACTATCGCTGTCGTGTAATGGCCGAAAATAGTTCCTGAAGGAATGCAATATCCTCGCCGGATGCGTTAATAATCATAATCGTGATTAAGCCATTTGGTGATATATTAACTAAACATCTGGCTAAACAAATCAGAAATTGCTGTTGCATTGTGGTATAAAAATTCTGCTTTGAATTTCCGGGTAGTCTACGTGTAAAGATGCCGATTATTCTTGTTTCGCTATTGTCTGGCAAAACAATGTTTTCAAACATGGAAACTGTGATATCTTCGTAATATTTATGAGGTGTGGGATTCCAATGAGATTGTGGGTTTTCTGCTGTTACTTCGTCTGACGCAATATTAATTGGCGCTGTGTGCTCGTGTACTATGCGATATTTTTAGAAATTAAATTATTTCTCTATTTCGTTCGTGTGTTTGCCAAGCATCGTACGGGGATGTTCGTAGCATAAACTTAAGTTCTCCTATTTCTAGTGTTTGGTCGGAGTAACTTAAACACGTCTAATTCGGGTTGTTTTGATAGGAAATTATAGCCTGGTAAAACGTGTATTTTGACAAAACTATCATCGGGAATGATTTTAAACTGTTGCTTTCTTGAGAATCTGCATTTACTGATTTCAGTAGTCAATATTCTGTTTACTTTTACTTTCTTACCTCCAATTCATATTAAATCGATTGGAGTAGGCGCGCTAAGGTGTCAGTGCATTTTACTTTCGGGCCATTTAATAATTTGTGTGCTGTAGATTCTTTGTGTAGCGAAACTCCGAATCCAGAATCTAGGGGATGGTAACTTGCTAAGATGTTCAAAATTAAATATTAAATGTGGCCTAGGATGTCATGATTTTGTCCAGTAACCTGCACAATTTATTGCTGTCTCACTGGTGTTTTCGTTGACTTGCGCTGCTTTGCCATATCGTAACTTGTCTTTCTGCTGCCAGGTGGAGTTGGTGAGGCATCGCGTTGGTAGTTTGCTCACATTTGGCTGAAAACGTCGCTGCTCGTTTTGCTTGACGCATTTTTACGTTTTTCTGTTATTTCTTCAGGATTTGATTTACTATCCCAATAAAGTAGGCAAATTGTAGGTGCTGTAACTGAAGCAATCAAGAATCCGAATTTTCCATTCTTCTTGAATTTTAGGCGAGATTTTTATCGCTTTTCCTGCTGAAAGCAAATGATCTCTTCTCTTGTTAAGAGTCATAAATGCTACGAAATTCAACTGTCCTGTAATCACCGATTAATTCTAGTATGATCGGGTTGTTTGTTTTAACTTTGGATAATCCGAGTGGGAGTCAATTCAGTCTTCGAAAAGCGTGAGAATAACAGAATCACATGTCAGTTTATAGGCTGTATTTATTTCGGCCAACATTTTTCGTGAGAATATGCTGCAAGTTGGTATTCAATTCGACCGCAGGTGCTACGTATATCCGGAAGTGAACCAAAATAAGATGTTAATCTATCGTAGAGTAAATACGACTCGTAACCCTAAACAAATTGCAAAAAAACACTTTTCCGTAGCTTAAGGTATGTAGAATAACATACATACCAAAAGCAGGCAAAAATTGGAGCCCCAGAAACCACCGCCTTTTGGAAAAATGGCAGAAATTAGTGCCAAATTTAGGTTTTTCCAATTTATCTCCTGAACGGAGACTTCAACACGAAAATTTCAAGAGAGCAAAGTTAAAGAGAATTAAATTTTCCAAAGGACGTGTACACTGAACCGTTACCGAGTTATATTCACGTGCATCCGGCACATCTCCGCCATCAATGAGATTATAATGACGTTTATAAGTTAGGTGGACGACTCCAATTTGATTCATTCGAAAGGTGGGAATGTCGTCTTTGCATCAAGGTAAATAAAGGGATTCATCATTGCTAGGGACCGAGCTATGCCCGTTTTATTGGGGGCTGGTATCACAGTCACCGTTCGATTTTTTGCTCATTTCCAACTTTAAAACTGCCATTGCGACCTTTGTAATTTAGATGGATGACTCCAATTGGATTCATTCGAAAGGTGGGAATGTCTTCTTTTCATCAAGAGTAATTAAAAGGGTCTTTTATTTGGTAGGTACCGAGCTAGGGCCTTTCTACTACGGGCTAGTGTCACAGTCACCATTCGGTTTTCGCTCACTGTCGACTTTTAACTGCTATTCTGACGATTCTAATTTAAGTGGACGACTCCAATTAGATTCATTCGAAAGAAGACATTCCCACCCTTCGAATGAACCTATTTTGGGTCATCCATATAAATTACAAACGTCGGAATGGCAGTTTAAAGTATAAAATGAGTGAAAAATCGAACGGTGACTGTGATACCAGCCCCTAGTGAAAAGGGCGTAGCTCATTCCCTAACAATGATAAAGCCTTTTATATACGCTTGATGCAAAGAAGACATTCCAACCTTTCGAATGAATCGAATTGGAGTCCTCCGCCAAAGTTAGACATTTCGCAACACAGTTGAAAGTTGAAAATAAGCGAAAATTTGAACGGTGGCTGTGATACCAGCCCCCAGTAAAAGGGGCGTAGCTCAGTCCCTAACAATGATAGACCGTTTTAATTACCCTTGATGCAAAGAATTCATTCCCACCTTTCAAATGAACCTAATTGTAGTCATCCACCTAAATTACAAACATCCGAATAGCAGTTTAAAGTTGAAAATGAGCGTAAAATCGAACGGTGACAGTGATATCAGCCTCTAGTAAAAAGGGCCTGGCTCGGTACCTATGAATGATAGACCCTTTTAATTACCCTTGATGAAAAGAAGACATTCCCACCTTCCTAATGAATCTAATTGGAGTAATTCACCTAAATTAGAAACGTCAGAATTGCAGTTGAAAGTTGAAAATGATCGAAAAGTCGAACGGTGACTGTGATACCAGCCCCCAATAAAACAGGCATAGCTTGGTCCCTAGCAATGAAAACCCTTTTATTTACCCTTGATGATGCAAAGACGACATTCCCACCTTTCAAATGAATCAAATTGGAGTCGTCCACCTAAATTATAAACGTCAGAATAGCAGTTGAAAGTTGAAAATGATCCATCACCATTGATAGCAGAGATGTGCTGGATGCAAGTGGATGCAACTCGGTTAACGGTTCAGTGTACATGAAAAATGATACGAACCTTTCCTTTGGAAAATTTAATTCTCTTTAACTTTGCTCTCTTGAAATTTTCGTGCTGAAGTCTCCGTTCAGGAGATAAATTGAAAAAAGAACATTTTGCCGGCCCCCAGCCTGGCCGGCTAAAAATGGTTTCTTTTTGCCTAAAACATACTTAACCTGGTAATTTTAGCATTACATTCCTCGAATGTGATGTTCCCCTGGAGGTTTCTTCCGGTTTGTAAACGCCTGCTTGCATAGCCCACCGCGCATGCGCGGCGCGGTCCTCCCATATAAAAGCGACAGCGCGCACGCTATCGGCATTCATTTTACTCTCAATGTGTCAGGCGGTGACTCGAGAGGGGAGGCAGGGCGGGAGTTAAGGTTAAGTATGTTTTAGGCAAAAAGAAACCATTTTTAGCCGGCCAGGCTGGGTGCCGGCAAAATGTTCTTTCTTTATTGCCAAAATATCTTAACCTGGTAATTTTAGCATTACCAGTTGACCTCGTCAAAGTTGGTGGCGGGCACCGTCTGTACGAGCGCCCCGGGATGCAATCAGGCTTTCCCCCATGAATTTTTTTATCTGCAAGAGAAAAATTCGCACTTTATTCAGAACAAAATGGGCTAAACATGAATTTTGGTCTCTTTCGTGGGAATTGGCGGCCCTGAAAAGGACCGTTGTTTGAGGGCCTTGCTTCTAGCTGGATGGATCTTGCTTCCTCTTGGATCTTGCTTCTGCTTCGTTCTGAGTGCTTAAGGGGGTCTTGACCACAGTTCTGGCTGCGACGATCGGTCCCAGCCGGTGTAGTCCGGATTCGTCCTTCGTCATGTCCCTTAGGTAGTGGGACGTGAAGGTGGATTGGTGGCACCACGATGCTGCTGCTAGGATTTCTTCGATTGGTGTGGCATTGTGGTGGGCCCAAGATGTGAAGATAGTTCGTACTTCGTGCGCCACTATCCTCATGCTATTACTCAATCCATGCTTGTCGTAAGCTGCTTCGATTGTTTTCTTGATCCAGCGTGACACCATGGCGGTTGTTGCTTCGACGGTTTGGGGGTCTACTGAAGCGGAGAGCTCTGACTGGGCAGAGGAGGCGTTCCGGTTCGTTCCCAGTGAGGTTTGAAAGGGCAGGGAATGTTATGGGTTTCGAGGGCTCGGACGGTTTCTGAGTTTTTGCTCTGAAGGACGCTCTTGGAAAGAGTGTGACTGATGAGAAATTTGGGCCGAAGATGCAGTATGCCGGGTCTGCCGAAAGGGCTTGAATCTCGGAGCATCTTAGACTTGCTGCCAGTGTTACGAGGAAGACAGTTTTGCGGGTCAAGAGGTGGAGTGAGCTTTCTTGCATGGGTTCATAGGGGTTCTCCATTAGTGATTGTAAGACGATGGAGAGGTCCCAGTCGGTGATGGAACATCTAGTGGTAGGTCGATCGTTTTCGTATTAGCGTAGTAAGACAGAAATTCGGTAGTCTTCCAGTAGGGCAGTGCGACCGGCAGCTTTGAAGACGGAGTTTAATGCAGACCGATAGACGAGGATGGTGGAGCCTTTGAGTTTGTCGATATTGAACAGGTCACCAAAGAAGCTTAGGAGTTCGGGAAGAGAGGGGTTGAGTGGATTTGTGCTTTTTGTGATACACCAATGAATCCACTTTGACCAGTGGCTGTCATACATGCGGTTTGTTGATTGTTTGGTTGCTTTGGATGCGATGCGTTCAGCCTCTTCCTGATGAATGCCAGCCTTTTTGAGGAGTTTGATGACAGTAGCCACCCGTTTAAGTTTAGAAGTGGGAGGTTCGGGTGTAGTTTTGTTCCCTTTTGTTGTGACAGAAGATCTGGTAGAAGGGAGACTTCTTGGAGTGTCGACTGTTAGGTTTAGGAGGAGCGGGATCCAGGCTGCCGATGGCCAGAGGGGGGCTATTAGAATGAAAAGACCCGGGCTTGATTCGATTTTCCGAAGTACTTGTGGAAGCAGTTTGAAGGGTGGAAACAGGTAGGCGAACAAGTTGTGCCATGGGAACGTGAGAGCGTCTACTGCTACTGCGGAGTCGTCCGGAATTGGGCTGATGTAGTGGGGAAGTCTGGCATTGTGCCTCGTGGCGAATAGGTCCAGCATTGGTCTGTCCCAGATGTTGAAGAGAGATTCGCAGATGGATTTCTTGCGGCACCATTCGCCTGCAGGTGGTTTCAGGCGTGAGAGAGAATCTGCAATCACATTCCTGTTTCCTGGGATGTGAAGCGGTAGGAGGGTGATGTTGTGTGGGATGCACAGGTTGAAGATTTCCGTCATTAAGTTGTGGAGCGATCTTGATTTCGTTCTGCCTTCTTTTCTGATGTAGGCCAGGGCTGTTGTGTTGTCCGCCTGGATCTATATGACCTTGTTCTTGATGAGTGGAAGGAAGTGTTGGAGGGCTAGGAGGATTGCACGTAGCTCTAGTCCGTTGATATGGTCTTTGAGGGTGGCAGGCCACAGGCCGGAGATTTCCTGGTTGTTTAGGTGTGCTCCCCAGCCAGTGCTTGATGCATCCGTGAAGATTCGGTGGTCGGGTGGTGGTTCCCGTAAAGGGACGGATTTCGACAGGTTTGGGACGTCGGACCACCAAAGGAGGGATTCGAAGGGGAAGTCTTTGTTGAGCGGGATCTGTCTGTCCGGATTGTTATGGTTGATTGAGTGGTTGTCTATCCGGTAGTGATGGAATGGTCTTACCATCCACCGGCCGTAAGGGATCAGGTTGGCCATAGCGTCCATCTTTCCGATGAGGGAGTTTAGTTCCCGGGCGGAGAAGCTTGGTTGGAGGCGGAAGAGCAGGATGTGACGTACGAGATCCTCTATGCGTTTTGGGAACGGAGAGATTGAAGCCGAACGTAGGTCGAATGATGCTCCGAGTAACGTGAAGACTTGTTCTGGAAGGAGTCGTGACTTTGCTGGGTTTATGGCAAACCCCAGGCTGTACAGCAAGTTGATGGTTTTGTCCTTGTTGAGTTCCAATTGAGATGGGTCTTGGTTGTTGAGGGCCCAGTCGTCGAGATAGGCACTGGCTTGTATTTGGCGCTGGTGAAGGTTCGCCAGGATTGGCTTCAGAACTAGGGTGAAGATCCTTGGGGCTGCATTCAGGCCGAAGGGGAGGCAGCGGAATTCGAAGACTTTTTGGTCGTAGATGAAACGAAAATAGTGGGTGATTGCTGGATGAAGGGGGATATGAAGGTAAGCCTCTTCCAGATCGATGGTGACTGTCCAGTCGTCCTGCATGAATGATTGGCGGATGGATTCTAGGGTCTATATTTTGAAATGTTCATTTTGGATGAACTTGTTGAGGGGTTACATATTGAAAATTAGGCGTAGGCCTCCTGATTTCTTTGGGCGAGTGAAGACTGAGCTCTAGAAACCCGGGCCTGGGTTGGAGAATTGTCGTACCGCATTCTTCCGAAGCAGCTCCGAAACTTCGTGCGACAGGGGAGCTGTCGTTTGGGGCGAGAAGTCCCATGGGGGCGATGGCGACAGCGGCGGTTGGTGTAGGAAAGTCGGACGAAAGCCGTGTTTTATTATCGACAGGATTTCCAGGTTGGTGGTTAATTTTTGCCAGGCCTGGAGAAAATGGCGTAGTCTGGCTCCGACCGGGAGGTCAGCTAGGTGCAAGGCGTCATTGTTCATTTTTACGTTGCATTCTTCTACCCCCGGGTGATGAGAATCGACTCCTTCGGTCGGGGGTAGCGGCGCGGTTCTGCTGGGAGCGTTGGCCGGGGCGGGAGCGAGGAGCGTCGGAACGAAAGGGCTGCTGGTTTCGTTGAGGAACGGCAGTGTCGTCCGGGCGGCTAGAAGATAATGCCGTGTTCTTGTGCCAGTCGTCGGTGGGACGGTGGTTGGCTTGTCTGTTCCACGAGAACGGGCGGTTTGCGGGTGTAGATTGCTTTTGTGACCTTGGTTTCCTTGAGACATCGAGATGAGGAGCGAGTGTCGGGATCTGTCCCCTAAAAAGAGTTTCAGACTCGTGGATCGGTTGGTTTCTTAAACGATGATGTGTGGAAAAGTTTAGGTTGTTTGCTGACGACAGGGCGATGTCACGAAGGAGGAGGGGGTTGTTGAACAGTGCTCTTGTCGCCCAGTTCATGGCGTGGTAGATTGCGAAATTGGCCTTTTGGAAGAGTTGGGAAATCAGGGACGGCAAATTCTTGAGCTCTTCCGTAGGGTTGTCGGACGACAGCTTCTCGCATAGGGCGTTGATAGCCGTGTGCAGGACGTCAGGTTGGGAGGCCACCCGTAGGCTTAGCCGTAGGCATTTGTCATTTTCGTACAGCACGAAGGTTGGAATGTCGGCCTTCTTGGGTAAGGACATCGAAGTGCCGAAGTCCATTTTGACTTCGCTGCAGATGAATTCGCATTCCAGATAGGTTTCGAAATTGCGGGGGTTTGTGGCACCGTCTCCAAAGGATCTGACGGGACGTGGCATCGGGCGTTCCGTATCGAGAAGAAGGGGATTGCCTTTGCCTAGAATGGAGCCTTCGTTGCGGAGTGGACACGTTAGGAGTGTCGTAGACTGACCGAGCAGGCAACGGGGCTTGGCGTCCTTGTCCCTGGAGGCAAATTAATCCAAGGCCTGTCGTTAGGCCACGGTTGATGACGGGAGCGTCCGGTACCTTTGAAGGCTTCAATAGGAAGCAGTCCGGGACCGTCTGCTCGACAGTCTTTAAAAGAGCTGCGAGCGACAGGGTGGCTTCGTCAGGAGTGTCGTCCGGGAACCTGATGCGTTTCTCGGCAGTAGGGGCGGGTGACAGTGTGTCGTCCGGCTTGCGCTTGGATGCCGAGGCCGGCGGGGAGGGAAGCGGCACGCCTGTGCCCTTCGTGGCTAGAAGTGGATGCGATCCAGTCCCGGGTGCGGGCCTTTCGTACCGATGATGTGCAGGAGGGAGGCGGCATCGGGTTGACCTGTAGGTGGCGGACAGTGTCGTTTACGATTTCTCGTACGACACTGTGGCTGACGATTAGGCCTATCCGGGAAGAGTTGGACGACAGGTCGAGTGGCGAGTTTCGGTCCAGAGACTGGGCGAGTGTCGCCCGGCGGAGGTTACGCTTGGCGGCCCGGTAGGAGTCTTTGGCGACACGAAGGTCTTGTCGCAGCGACGACAGATCCAGAGGAGCGGCGAGCGCTGGCCCGGGAGGAGTGGAGAGTCAGGCGATGCGACATCAGGGTGGGTAGGTGCGGCGAGGCCGAGGGCGGATGTCCAACGACTGCCAAGATCGAAGTGAGTAAGAGCACGTGGATGAGCGGCAGACGAAGAGTGGGCTTCCAAAGCGTTGTCCATCTTCGGGAAGAAATGCAATTTTCCAAACGACAGTTGGGGAACCGAGGAGCGAGGTGGCGTGGAGACACCTCTGGAGGAAAATGAATGCCGATATCGTGCGCACTGTCGCTTTTATATGGGAGTACCGCACCGCGCATGCGCGGTGGACTATGCAAGCAGGCGTCTACAAACCGGAAGAAACCTCCAGGGAAACATCACATTCGAGGAAGGCAATGCTAAAATTACCAGGTTAAGATGTTTTGGCAATAAAGAAACCTAAATTTGGCACTAATTTCTGCAATTTTTCCAAAATGGCGGTGGTTTCTGGGGTCCCGATTTTTGCCTACTTTTGGTATGTTATTCTACATACCTTAAGCTACGGAAAACAGTCATAAAACTTTTTCTTGCAGTTTGTTTTGGGTTTAGCGAAAAATAGACATATTTACCCTACTACTAGGCAATGTCAGGGTTCTGTCGCTTATAGCCAATTCTGCTGATACCAATTTACTTCAGAGTACAGATCGAGAAGTAGGCCTGCTGCTTTGATTGCTGAGTGTATAATTTTATTTTTAAATAAAGCGTTCGTCTCTGCTTTAGGACTGAGTGTTTTTGTTACGGCTTCGTCAGGATTTTCCTTATTCATAGTACAAGTAGGAATACTGTCCCCTCTAAATATCCGGCGAACTCAAAGTACCTGTTATGCTTTGAACTATCATCTAGTTTCTTGACTGTTAATCGTTATTTTGCTGCGAGCCTTGTGCAATTTCTATGCTGTGTAAAATTTGAGCTGCGGTTGCTGCCGTTATTTCTTGCTCGCTGCTAACTGGCCTGATTTAAATTTAGCTGTGAATTATCCCTATATTCTTGGTTGTTATATCGTGGAGTTTTGTTTCCTCTATTGTGCCTTCGTGGGATTGGTTTTCCTTAGGCTTTTAACCTTCTAGCGTTTGCATTCCTGACCGTATCGAGTTTGGTTACGGGAATTCTGCAGTCTTTACTGATGTGCTCTCGGCCGAAACAGCGAAAGCAGGAGCGAGTTTCCTTCTTTTCTGAACTGATTGTGCTTACTCTGACTTCGTTTTACTGCTTCCTTTAATTTTAAAGTTTTAACTTCCTTTGTGTTCCTGCAAAACTCGTGCTAAGTCGGTTGACGTGACTGTCGTGTTTTTATCGAGTGGAGAAAAAGTTTTTGCTGTATTCGAGCTTTGCGTGTGATCGACCTCGCTTCACTCGCTAAATTCTGTTTTAAGTTTCAGCGTCTGATGTAATATTTTTCCCATGTTCTAGGACGAATGGTCGCTAAATATTCCAAAATATCTGGCACGGCTGACTGAAAAATGCAACGTTCGTGATTGTTCTTTAATAATTCGTTCTAATTCACTATCTTCAGGCTTTACCATCCAGATTTCCGCTGCCATAATTTCTAATCTATCTGTGAAAGATTCTGTATCTTCGACATTATGCATTTTAGCTTTGTGGCATTTTATTCGAGTTACTACCTGTCCACCTGCTCCAAATCTTTCGACCAGTGCAGCTTTCAATGATGCCCAGTTTCAGTTACAGATAGGCTGGTTGCTACGAATCTAGCTGCTCGGTCTGTGCATATATTTGTCACTGCAGCTAATAATTGCTATCTGGCAAGGTGGGATCAAGTTTTCTTAAATTGTCCGTTAATAGGAGAAAAGTGAAAATATAAGAGCATCCCTCTCCTGAAAAGATAGTCAAATTTTTGAGAGGTGCGTAAATGATGTCGTCTGCAGTGGAATGTGAATCTATTGACTCTCAATGTAAGCGCAGTGAAAATTGTAACTGGTTTTCGCTATTTTTAGAGGTGCGTAAATCGTCTGCAGTGGAATGTGAATCGATTGACTCTCAATGTAATCGGTGAAAATTGTTAACTGGTTTTAGCTATTTTGAGAGTTGCGTAAATGTCGTCGTCTGCTGTGGAATGTGAAACTTCCTGGTCTGTAGGAATGTGTGTGTTTAAGCTACGAGAGCGCAAACTTGTCTCATGATGGCTATTGTTTTGCCTGTCTGAACTGACATGCCCGTCAACAGATTGTTGGCCTGTGTTACGTGGTGAACTATTTCTAGAATAATTAGCGCAATCTTTTCTATTATGCTAGGTGAACGACTGCATGAAATACTATGAATTGACTTCTTGAATGAGTGATAGAACGGGTGCCGCAATGGTTACGAGGTAAGCTACTAGACCTACAGCGCGAAGCTGTGTTCATACTACCTGATCGAGCTAGTCTGGCTGCCGTGACTTGTGCAGTGGCAGGTGGCACTCGGCTTCGTCTCCGTCCTTGTCGAACTAAGGGCTCATTCGCTATTTGTGTGATTATTTCACCGCTCATGTTGTCTAACAAACGTTTGGTTTTCCTAAGAGCTCTACTGCTAGTTGAGCGTTTTAAACTTGTTCTTTTAATAGGAATTCTGTTGAAATCTCACCTGGAAGCAATTTTCTTAGTTTTGGCCATAATTCGATCCTAAATACGTGCTGTTTTTAGAGTTAAACGTGTGGCGTTTTCGTTTAGGCTAGCCTCTGTACTTTGTTATTTCATTCTTACTGGATCGGTTAAAACTCACATTTACGTTTGATTCTTGTTAAAACTTATCGAAATTTCACATGGGGTGTAAGTTAGGGACATTTATTCTTGAACCATTGTGAATTTAGCTATGATTCTCGATGGTGAAAGAGGTTTTCGCTTTTGACGAGATAAAATCCAAAATTTTAACAATTTACTGTTTTCTTAAACTCTCTCTCCTTGCTCTACCGATATGTGACCTATGCTGCTTTTAAAATGAGGTGTGGGCGGTATAATGAAACATATCTGACACCATTGTACGTCTATCGTAAATGCAGGGACACTACATTAGTCGATGCTTTATGATTATCTGAGTCCTAGCTCAACACCGGCCGGCTAAACTAACTAACGGCAGCAGCTTTACAATAATCACAATCGGCATGCAAGTAAGGGAGACTACACAAGATTTATAGGTTGAACAATATTTATTCAAGTCAAATCGTTTAGTGTTAGTGGGGTTTAGCAAACCCCTTCTTAATTCCCAATTAAAGCACTCTTAACTTGATGATAATGCGTCCTTGCCAGTGTTAGGCCTAAACTGTAATGTTCAACAACTACTCTGACTATTCTAAGTCGTGTACTAAGTTCAATCAATGTTCAATTTATACTTAATTTCTGCATCAAGGTTCCTGGGTCAGGGTGCTCAGAGACTGGCAGTTTCTCAGTGTTAAGATCGTAATCCAAGTTTGCTTTATTCTGCTGGGGGTTTGCTTTTATACCCCAGAGGGCTAACTGATCCTATGGTAAAGTTTGACTGAACGTGTCTGGACTTGTCCCTGTTGGACTGGTTGGAACTGGATCTAGCCAGTGTGAATAGGTTAGTCCTGAGCTGGTCTGGGGCTTTGATTAGTTAATAATAAAGTATGGATGGTATATAATGCAGATACTGTACCGATCCGATACTGATGTATTGGTGGCTTAAGGCTAGTTATCCTAAATTGAACCATTAACAGAAAGATGAGAGACATCGAAGGACGGGTGTCAGAAGCTGCTAGAGGGTCAGTGAGGGACAGGAGACAGTGAAGCACGACGAATTGGTGGCAGCAAACGGTCGACAGGGTCGACAGACTGCAGCGGACAATGGAGCACTAAACTTAATTCGTTGGCTTCAAAAAGGCATGAACTTGTAGATGAATAAGGATTGATGAGAAAACAAATGCATCAACAGAATAAGCCTAAGCTGGGATTTGCGTTGTTGGTGATACGGGTGGCGGCGGTGAGGGCACGTATGTAGCGGCAAGCGGTTGGTCAACTGGCCAGCAGCATGGCGGGCAAACGGCGTTAGCTTATGCAATAACGGAAGCCGAAGTGCAGCAGCGAGGCGCAAAGTGGCAGACGAAGAGATGATTCATTAAAGCCGCAGCAGGAGAGCAGCAGAAGGTGGAGAGGATGGTGACAGGCTGACGACAAGACAGGGTCGACCGGCGGAGTACATGTGGACGAAAGAAAGCCATCATTAGAAAGAATCCTTTGGATCTAGCCATGAGTGAAGACGGTCTTCGGCAGTCGACTTGATCGGGAGAAGGCAGGGCGAAGTGGGCAAAGGCGAAGCAGTTTGAGGAAAACGCACACAACAGATTAAGCCCAATCTGGGAAAGTGTCGTTTTGTGTGATGCGGCAGAATTTGTGATTTAGAGGAACAGCAGATGGTGGCCAGATGGCAGCAGAGAGATGGAAGATCGTGAATGGTGTGCAAAGACAGACTTGAGAGTGAGAGACTTGTTTTCTTTGAGTGAAACAGCACTTGAGCAGAAAACCAATCCAATAACAGATTAAGCCTAATCTGGGAGTAGGCATCGTTTCAGAGATGTAGTAGAAAAGTCAATTCTTGACATAGACAGGACCAAGGTTGACCACAGGAAACTGGAGAAGCCAACGGCGAGAGCAGTGGAGAATGTGGAAAGTGAAGGCGCCGGTGCCGAAGTTGGAGGCGGTGAAGGGCTAACCATTCGGGTCAGATGAAGGAGGACTCGCAGGGGAAGGAGAAGCCAATCTGGGTAAAGGGTTCTTTCCTGTGGTTCTTGAGCTGGTCATGACGAAGACGCTCTTCGAATGAGGCAGTCTTGAAACAGCAAAGACGAAACAGGCAAAGGGAGGCGAAGCTGGGGAAGAAACGAAAAAAGCGGCAACCGGCGATTACAGTGGTAAATTGAAGACATCAAGGGAAATTTACATTTTACCACACACTTCGAACCTACAGCAGCAAATTCTTTTTAAATTTTCGGTGATCGTCTATCACCGAAAATTTTAAAAGAACTTGCTGCCGTGGGTTCGAAGTGTGTGGTAAAGTGTAAATTTTCCCTTGATGAAAGCTCGGGAAGAAGATGAAGCGTGGCCACACAGGTGCCACGCCGCCTCATTTGGACTCTTTTATAAAAGGGCTGCACATGCGCAAACCGAGTTATGCAGCTTGGTTGGCTCTAGACAACTTTTAAACCTCTAAGGAAGAAAGCATCATTTGGGAAAGCACGCAAAAATTTAGGTAATGAGAATTTCTGAGCGGCAACTAGAAAACACAAATCAATTGTGCATGGTGACAATTACATTAAATTCCTACCTTTATGGTAAAAATGTATGAAGTTAATGGAAGGCATGCTGGATGGCTGTTAGAACTACACACAATAACTCTTAGGCTCGCTTTACATGTTGGCACCTCGTAGCGGGGCATAGAACTGAGCAGGGGGCGTTCACACGTGTGGCGCTACAGAAGCGCCACTGAGTGGAGATGTGTGAATGAGTAGGCACCCTTATTGTGGCTGCAGGCACTTAAAAGACGAATACCTTACTTTTTTTTAGGACTTGTGGTGCTACTTTGGAACGACATTGAACCTTTTTACTTCTTTGAAGTTTAAAACCAACCTGTGTTGTGCGAATTAAAAAATTTCTTAGTCGTCGGTGTTAGTTGATGGTATGGCACTAAGCACCAAAGTGAGAACGACACTGTTACAGATCTAACTTTCTACCTGTGTTTCGTAAACCACTAGAGTAAATGTGAACTTGGTTAATAAATGCAAACTTTATGGACAAAAGAAACCTGCTACAAATAAGCATGTAATCATGACAATTTACTACCCAACTGCTGAGCTTATTTATAACAGTTGCCTTTCATCCGGAACATTCACACTAATTAATCAATTTTCCTCCTATTTGGGGGATTGGTATTGTGTACCAATTCCCATAGATCTTTTCTTTCTAATTTCCACTACAGGTCTCGACATAAAAAGTTGAAAACATGACCTGCAACAGACATTTAAGGGAACCCAAACTTTTATGTGCAGACGGTGGCGCACGACTCTAAAAGCTTAACCTGGTTTTATTTCAACTGGAGACGTACAGAAACATATATGCATACACAACATGAAGATTAAATTACGGTTTAAACTACTTCATCTAGTTCAACAAAACAATGAAAAATCTGAAAAATTACGGGAAATAGTGTACAGATCATCGCTTGGAATCAGACTCAATGTCTCAAATTCCAAACGACATAAGCATTTAAGGGGAATTGAATCGCTGGCAATTCAGCATGAAATTTCAGCAGGTGCATCATTCATGAACCTACAAGGACCCTCCAACCCAATAATCGAGTTTATCACCAGCCAGCAACTTGGCTATCATCTAAACATGAAGTGGCATTGCCATAGCAACAACAGACGCTGCTTGACACATAACAGCAAACTCTGCCTAACGCACACAGAGGGATACAAGGCCCACGTTATTTGAATAGCTCCCTCAATACAGCTAGCACTAAGAGTGATGTAAGTAGCAGAAGAAATCACATTCTACAGCAACCTACATGTGCCTATCAAAAATTCGCAGAATACTGATGAATATTAGAATTTTGAATTTGAACATCATGAAAGATTTTTCCCATAGCAACTTAACATTCAAAAACACGATGGTATCATTTATTTTCAAAATGTGTTTAAAATCCCTGAATAGTTTATACGTGAACTACATTACACGTGAACTATATTATATGTGAACAAAAACAGATGTTAAAAAATCAAAACTTTACACTTTTTTAATTTTACTCCCTGACGTAGTTGGATTCAGCAAGAATTTTCTAATATTCACTGATCCATTTAGACTGTTGTGCTAAAAAGAAAGCAATAAAATGAATCAACTTACATTTCAGCTTTCTGAAGTGGATGTAAATAGACTTTCAATAAATTCTGCAAATCACCAACGTGGGTGTTCTCTGATTCAATCATTTCCTTCAACACCTGAAAATAAAATAAATTTACATGATGAGTGAAGTCAAGTACCCGTTTCCTTACCATTTTTTGTTTGGTACAGAACTATGGTCATATTATTCACACTTGCTACTCATTTTAGCTAATTTAACAATTACTAGGGTTGGGTGGTACCACTTGCATGACGGTACTGTACTAAATCATAGTATAGTACTTGAAGGCAGCTTACTTTTGTAAAGATTTAATTTAAAAATGTCACATCGCTTACTTTGAAAATTCGAGTCCATGTTTACGTTTTGCACGCTTAGAATTCAAAGTAAAGGATATTTACCATTACAATATCCTTGCAAACTTTCGACAGTCACGTTTTCTGGAGTTGGAGGGGCTCAGAACGACTGTCTTCCTCAGGCTACCACATCACCGCTTACCTCGTCGTGATCGTTCGTCTGCTTTCGTTCGTCTGGAGATCACGACATCACGACATTCGTCTGGAGATCACGACATCACGACGTTCGTCTGGAGATCACGACAAAGTAAGCGGTGATGTCGTAGCCTGATGAAGACCGAACCCCTCCAACTCCAGAAAAACATGACTGTCGAAAATTTGCAAGGATATTGGAACAGTAAATATCCTTTACTTTGAAATCTAAGCATACAAAACGTAAAGAAAGATTTAATTCTGAACCTTAACTTTCTTAAAAAATAATAAAAACAAAAAACCTGATAGTTATTTTTATGTATTAGCTAGGATGGCTTAAAGTGTCACTATCACCGATTGAAATGCGAACAAAAATACCGTGGCGCCATCTAGCAACAACGATATCGTTAATCTTTATAGCTTGCTCCCAGGTGCACGAAGACGAAACAAATTTTCACTCAATAATTAAGAATGTCGTGGCTTGTCTGTTTCGTTAAAAGAAATGCCGTGATGCATTCCTTCGCTTGGTGCAAGCAATTGCTAGATGGTACTACATAGCACTAGATGTTTTCAGATTTCGTCTGCTTCAATCGGCGATAGTGCCACTTTAACTGCTAAGTTTTTGTTGTCTTTTTTTTAAGCTTTTCTGGTGTAAATAGATATGCCCTCCCTTTCCATTATCCTTTTAAAATTCCCCTATCTTCCTACCACATTCATATTTCAACTCACAATATTTTATTAGCAGCTCGTACATTAAAATGTTTATCTGCAAGGTGCACCACAACTTTATCTGACCCTCGAAATTGACACAAAACATCAAATACGATCTTTAATCGTTTATTCATATTATTAACGGAAATTAAATTTAAATTTTCTAAAAATTATAAAGAAATCTCAATTGTATAGGTTCCTGAATGGACATGGGAGTAGTGGCTTTGAAGGAGATGGAAGCGTTCATATCTTCTCAGCACCGGAGCACCTTGCCAACAGCACTTCAGGGTTATTCTGCAGTATGTTATCTCCCTCTGTCGAACCATGCACCGATGCAACATTATTACAAATGAAACATGAGAGGAGATGGATTTAATTTTTATGTCAGATTGGTTTTTTTGTCAGGTCTATCTTGTTTTAGGTCTAAAAATGTCGTAGCGCTTACTTTGAAATATGGGAATCATCTTCGTAGCACTCGTTACGCACAATTTCAAATAAATAAAAGATACCAGTACAATACCTTCAGCAAATTTTCGACTGACAATTCTCTGGAGATGTTGGGGCTCAGACAACAGTCTTCTTCAGGCAAAAAACAGAAATTTCACTCCACTATGTCATGTCCGATCGTCTGCTTTTCGAATCGGCGTTCGAGCGTAGCCTCCACTACTTGCAAGACCGGTTTTCCACCTCTCGCACAGCTCATCAATAAACTCGCTACAGAGCAAAAACTGTATTCCAGGATTGGATGGTACCTGGATATTCATCAGTTCAACCTTCTCTCGGATGTGGTGTTGAATAACCAGGGCCTCCAGGCTCCTCAGATACATATCCGAGTTTGACTCAAGGAGGGTTTCAGTGTCTTCCCAGTTGAAGTTGTGGTGCAAATCCATGTGGTGCACTGCAATGCCGCTTGTTGTCACTCTACTTCTGGTATCAGCCAGTATGAATGGAACACATTTTGACAAACCAATGGTACCCCCCTTGGGGTACTCGAGCTCCCCCGTACTTGCCAAAATGGTACTCCAACATCTGGACCAGTTTGCTATGAGTTCATTCCCTAACCTAAAGCTGTGGCATAGGTTTGTTGTTGATGGGGTTTCCATTCTAAAGAGAGATGAGGCCGATAACGAGGAAGAATGTAATGGAGAGCTGCCATTTTTGGATCTGGTCCTGAGGAGGCACCATGACGGGAGGATCCTGTATCATTCGTACAGAAAACCAACTGCCACTGACAGAAGCATTCACTACTGCTCCGGGCACCCTGTAGGACAACTGAAAGCTATTGCCCAGAATGAGATTTAACAGGGTTGTTAGACACTCTACTGGATCCGAGACAGCACGACACCATCAGTATGTGACAAAAGGGAAGTTTGTGGCACTGGGGTACCCGCCAGGTTACCTAGAACGGATGATTAAGAAAGCAATGAGAAGAAGGGTGAGTTGGAGTGAAAATGAGAGACTGGAAGGAGAAAAAGAAAGTGATGAGCAAACGAGAGTGCCATTGACCTACCTAAGTGGGGGGACTGACAAATCGAGGATGTGCTCAAGAAGAATGGTTTTGACACGTACGTGAAGAACTCTAAAGGACCAGCTTGTTGGGAGGACAAAGAAACCAGAAGCAAGGGGACGAAAAAGAGGAAAGACTAGTAAGCGGGAGGAAAGATCGTTGAAAAAGATTGTAAACACCAGGGAAGCAGTATACAGGGTACCATGTGGTGACTGTAGTGCCGTTTATGTTGGTGAGACGCGTAAAGGAATTCGCTGCCGTGTCAAGCAGCACATGGCAGACAACAGAAGTAGAATGACAACAAATGGCATTGCAGTGCACCACATGGATTAGCACCACAACATCAACTGGGAAGGCACTGAAACCCTCCTTGAGTCAAACTCAGAGATGTGCATCTGAGGAGCCTGGAGTCTCTGGCTATTCAACACCACATCCGAGAGAAGGTTGAACTGATGAATATCCAGGGACCATCCAATCCTGGCATACAGTTTCTGCTCCTTAGCGAGTTTAACGATGAGCTGCGCGAGAGGTGGAAAACCGGCCTTGCAAGTGGCGGAGGCTATGTCGAACGCCAATTTGAAAAGCAGACGATAGTAACGACGATCGAACATGACATAGTGGAGTGAAATTTCTGTTTTTTGCCTGAAGAAGATTGTCGTCGAGTCCCAACATCTCCAGAGAATTGACAGTCGAAAATTTGCAGAAGATATTGTACTGGTATCTTATTTATTTGAAATTTGTTTTAGTTATGTAAAAAAAAATGTGTTAGTTAAGTTTGACATTACCGGTTCTTACTACTTTACTATCATTAAGACTGAACGTATTGTTGGGTATTGCGACCGTATTGCTAGGACCGGTATAGCACCCAACCCTACTTTGTACCAAAGCTAAGGTCAATCTGTATCAATTCGTAGCATAACTACAGAATCTACGCATAATATTGCATATACATAATGAGAGTGGAAATATACTGTAAGACCATATATATAAAAGAAAAAAATATGCCTAAGATGAGTTACGTGGAACAAATTATGAAGCACAGTGAGAGGGCATAAAAGTATGCCACTTACTAAAACGACAAGAATGAAAAAATATTACGAGCCAAATGAACCATACATCCCTGGTCCCTTGACAAGGTGATCATCGACACGATATCGTGACCACGGGTATTCAATGGGACAAAGGCTATCAAATTCGCGGAGGACAGGATTACTGAAAGAAAAAGTTAAAGGTTGGGAGGTTTTTTGGTGGTGTGTTTCACCACTTTTTTTTACCCCCTCAATGTCCCCCTTTTTGAGATTTTAAACTTTTCTGCCATTCTTTGCACCACTTTCTTAGCCGTTTTTGTCCCTTTTTTGCTTTTTTTTTTGGGGGGGGGGGGCCTTTAACGGGTAGGCCTGCGACGGGTAGGTGCTTGTAGCACCCACTGACATCTGGTTCACAGTTGAGGAGTTTAAGTTACTTTTGGTTGCGATGTTAACGGTTTGTTACTAACACAGGTCATTTGAGAAAATTAATATAGCGTCAGAAGCCTTGGTTAATTGGTTTTAAAGCAATTAAATCATTGGTATCACTGCCACCACGGTGGGGCTTAATCTACTAGCTACAGAGTCTAAAATAATTAACTGTCTAACATTTTACTAGTGTTGGGCGGTATACCAGTTCTCATGGTACCAAATGCAATGGTACCATTGTTAAAATACCGGTATTAACAACTCAGTCAGTCCTTGTGTTGTAGGGCTCAAAGCAGTGTAGCAGATCAACAACGATAAAATTGGAATTCTAAACAATGCACAAAAGTGGAGCCAAATTTGTGTAACTTTGACGCTACAACCTGCGTAAGAGCCGACAGAAAAATCAAATTGAGTTCAAAATTCAGGAACCTACTTGGTGATTATTTTTTATGTGTATTTTTTTGGAGAGGGGGGGGAGGAGAAGCTACATTAATGATATTGATGACTTCCAACCTTAATTAGTTTGATTAGGCTGCTTAAAAAAATACCGTTGGTACCGGAGGTACCGAAGGAAGTACTGCCAAATTGTAAGAACCGTTAAATATGGAGTACCGCGGTACCTAGACTGGTACCGGCGCCGTCACAAAAATTTTGGTTACCGCCCAACACAACCTTTTACGTCGGCTAGCAATAAAATAGTGTCTCGGAGACAAAAATAAACTCTTGGTTTTAGTAAATGGCCAGCAAAATAACAGTAGTTACAGTAAAAGTATTGGGTTTACAATTAAATCAGTTTTCGGCATAAGTTCACACAAGTTTACATGAATAAATTTCAACTAAAAATTAAGCTTTGTTTTTATCCAAGAAATCTGAGCTGACACCAGTAAAAAGATAATTTTGCCGGCCCTCCTGTCAGGCCGGCTGAAAATTGTTTCTTTTGCTGGAAAAATGCTTAACCTGTTAATTTTTGCATTAGTTCCGCGAACGATGCTGTCTTCCTGGAGGTTTTTCGGTGCTCACTAACCGCCAGAACCGTAACCCGACTGCACATCTGTTCTGCGCAGCCCCTCGCTATATATAAGCGCATTCGTTTTGCCATAATTTTTATCTCTCAATATGTCAGGCGGTGACTCAAGAGGGAGGCAGGGCGGGTTAGGTTATGTATTTTTCCAGCAAAAGAAACAGTTTTCAGCAGGCCTTAGAGGAGGGTCTTCATTTTCTGAGTGCTTAAGGGGGCTGGATCACACATCTGGCAGCTACGATGGGGCCCAGACGATGTAGCCCACTGGCTTGCTTCGTGTTCTCTCTTAAGTAGTGTGATGTGAAGGCGGAGCTGTTTCGCCATGAAGCTGCAGAGAGTATGTCCGGAACTGGAATGGAGTAATGGAATGCCCAGGAGGTGGAGAGCGCCCTCAACTCGTGCGCTGTTACTCTGATGCCATTGTCACTGCAGTTGATGTTGGAGTCGTCATAAGCGCTTTGAATTGTTTCACGAATCCATTTCAATATGGTTGCTGCCGAAGGTTTTTTCATAGGGTAAAAAGAGTTGTGTTCTGTCCTGGTAATTTAGAATCATAATGTTCGGACGGGACAAAGGTGACGTTTGGGTTCTTGTCCGACAATGTGGGTTAGGGCAGGTATGACGATTGGCTTGGTTGGTTCACAGGATCGTTGTGTCTTAGCTCGTTATTCAGCTCTTGGTGTTAACATGACGTAAGTGTTGTCAGGAGCGAATAAGCAGTATGCTGGGTCAGCTGAAAGAGCCTGTATCTCGCTACACCGTAGGCTTGATGCTAGAGTTGTCAAAAAGACAGTTTTTCTGCTGAGGATGGCCACGGGGCTGTTTAGCAATGGTTCGTAGGGTTCTCTTAGAAGTGTGTTTAGGGCGATGGATAGATCCCAGTCTGGGAAGGTACGTTTTGTTGCTAGCCGTTCCATTTCAAAGGATTTGATTAGAGATAAGCTCTTGTAGTCTTGGAGGTGAGTGCTTCCTACAGTTTTGAAGACTGAATTAAGAGCCGAGCGATAGACTAGGATCGTCGAGCCTTTTAGTCACTCGGTAAAGAGTGTGTTCGGGAACTCTTACGGATTGAGTCCTTCTGTCACACCAATGAAACCATTTTGTCCAATGACTATCGTAAATTCAGTTGGTTGACGATTTTAATTGCAAGACCTGTAAATCTGGTGGCTTCTTCTTTATGAATGCCCGTCTTTCTGAGTAGTTTGATGATAGTAGCCACCCATGCAGATGTAGCGTAGCGAGATTTTGGTGGAATTTGGCTCCCTTTTGTTGAGTTAGAAGGTCCTGCATCAGCGGTAGGTTTCTTGGCTCGTCAACCAGGAGGTTTAGCAGGAGCGGGAACCACGCTGCTAACGGCCAGTTCGGAGCTGTTAGCAGGAAGAGGCTGCCTGACTGAGCAATTTTCTCCAGGACTAGCGAGAGTAGCTTTACAGGGAAAAGAGCTAGACGTAAAGGTTCTTCCACGGGAAGATCAGAGTGTCTACTGCTGTTGCCCTCTCGTCTGGGACTGGAATTATGAAGAGGGGAAGTCTGGCATTGTGCCACGTGGCGAAGAGGTCTGTCATTGGGGTACCCCTTATGTTGAGAGATTCGCAGATCGATTTCTTCAACGTCCGCTCCCCTGTCGGTAGTTTCTTTAGGGATAGAGAATCTGAAATCACATTCCTGTTCTCTGGGATGTGTAAAAGACGAGCTGTTGTTTCGAGCTGAATGCAGAGCCGAAAGATTGAGGCGGTTATTTACTGAAGTTTGCGGGCTCTCATACCACTTTCCTTTCGGATGTAACCCACTGCATTGGTGTTGTCTGCTTGAACCTGTACAACCTTCCCTCTTCCCTGTTCGGTCCAGGTTCCTGATGTTTCTAGGCGATCCATGTGGGCTCCCCATCCTTATAGTGATGCGTCGGTGAGTAGAAGTAGATCTGGTTGCAGTTCGTGCAGTGGGACCGATTGAGAAAGTGTGTGGATGTCTGACCACCATAGACGTGTTTCCATTGGAAAGTCCGGACCAGTTACATGACGCTGGGTAGAAGGGTCTGGTTCCCGAAGTGTCGATTCGGTAATGATGAAGTGGCCTAGGCATCCTTTTGCCGTAAGGGATTACATTTGCTATGAAATCCATCTTGTCAATCAAGGAATTTAGTTCTGTTGATGAGTGAACGGGTTGCTGCCGGAAGTGTCTTGCTTGGTGAATGATATCCTTTATTCTGTATAGGAAGGGCATGATGGTTATTGCAGTTAGGTTGAAAGCAACTCCTAGGAAGATGAACTCTTGTGCTGATTGAAGTCTGGGCTTCTCGAGGTTTACCCCCAAAGCTTAGTTGATTGAGGAGCTTGATGGTGTAGTCTCTGTTGTCTTGTAGTTTGGCTGGGTCTTGATTATTCGGTAACCAGTCGTCGAGGTAGGCACTTGGTTCCATTTGGATTTGATGTAGGTCTGCAAGGATTGGCTTTAGGATTAATGTGAAGATCCTAGGAGCTGCGTTTAACCCGAACGGTAGACAGCGGTATTGATAGACTTGGCCTTGATACAGGAAGCGGAAGAGGTGTTGAATGGGCGCGTGGAGGGGGAGATGAAGACCAGCATCTTCTAAGTCGGTTGATACAGTCCAGTTGTTGGGTTTTAGTGAGGAACGAATTGAATCCAACGTCTCCATGTAGCGGTTGAGTGGTTTTAGGTTGAAAATCATCCTTTCCCTTCCCGATTTATTTGGACGGAAAAAATGTGGCTGTAAAATCCTGGCCCGAAGGGGGGTGACATTCTTGGATTGCTTTCTTTTGAAGTAGATCGGTGATTTCTGCCAATAATTTTGGAGTCGTTTGAGACGAGAGTTCCCATGGGGGAGTTTGGGCAAGTGGCAGTCTTGAGGAGAACGTTTGTTGAAAGCCATGTCGGATGATGGAGAGGATTTATTGTCGTTGTGACTGCCTTGGAGACAGATGTCTCTTTCATGTTACCATGTAATAATTTCAACATATTTTCCGTTTCATGTTTTCAAAAACACATTGGAACTCCAGTAAGAGCGTCAGTGAATTATATCAGTGCCATAATGCCATTTATCTTTGTGTGAATGACCAGAAGAATAAATCTGGTAAGCTGAAAGCCTTGCCTTTATTGCGAACTATTCAACATGGCGGACATTTTTACTTAGGGTTTTACTGACAGCTGCCAAGAAAACAACAATTTTCGTAATTGACTGCTTATGCAATTCCATTGCCGGCATACTCCTTTTCTTCTGTGTATGCCCTTCAAGGACTCAAAGATGAGCA
Source organism: Lithobius niger (assembly GCA_023313725.1). Lineage (NCBI taxonomy): Eukaryota > Metazoa > Arthropoda > Chilopoda > Lithobiomorpha > Lithobiidae > Lithobius > Lithobius niger. The sequence goes on along the minus strand of JAHWFP010043884.1, from coordinate 184,913 downwards.
TAAGAAATATCACGGTTGTGGGCCCAGAAGTCATGCCCATTAGTAGTAACTTGGAGAATTGCTTTAATATAGCTGAAGTCGAAAAAAACGCTGGAGCGAAACATATTACATACTGAATATGCGGCATAAGCATTTCATGCATTATTTGTTATTAAAACGCATTTGCGTACTTCTTATCTTCAGTAAAGAGCTCATTTGGCCCTATTAACGAATACTTGAAGCGTTTATCATGAGGCATGAGGCAAATCATGTATATTTGAATCATATCAAAAACCAAAACTGGTAAAAGGGGCCGCCAAGTTCCGAATGGTTCGGCCCCTCAAAGGAGTGATATCAACACAGCAAAACATTCGCCAAGTTATCGCACCGCTTAATAGTTCGAAGGTTAAACGAAAACTAGAACATCGCTAATTTCAGTAGCAATGTTTAAGTTTTCATTTAATGTCTAAAGTATTATTTGGTGCGATTTAGTTGGCGAATGTTTTGGTGTGTTGATATCACTCCTTTGAAGGGCCGAACCATTCGGAACTTGGCGGCCCCTTTTACCAGTTTTGGTTTTTGATATGATATCATTCCTTTTTTTTAAATAGTGTATTGACTCAACTCCACTACCGTACAGATGTGTAATAAAGCGCCACATCAACAAGAAATTGGTTTTCAACACTTTGCTACTACCTATTGCCTAGAGGCCGAATCATTCTCAACTTAATCACCTCTTTATAATAAACAAAAAACGGAACGTTTAATGTTAAGAGTAAGGGTCGAAAAGTCAAAACCTACAAGGAATACAGACAATCTTTGACAGTCAGGGTCTAGGTGTAAAATTTTGTCAGTAGGAGGCTGGTAAGCATTAGACCCTTACTACCCGGTGGTTAGCTTAGTTCTATTCTATTCGGACAGAACATTGTGTATGAACGGTTGTAGCAGGTTTTCTTTGTTCTTAGAATATCGTTAAGCAACTTTAAGAACATTATTTTCTTGTGAAGTTTCGCATTTTGTCTTTTAATGCTTTAGAATTTTTGATTACCTTTCGTACATTATGGTAGGGGATAACCAATAATGCTCTCTGCTGCGAATATGCTGTCATGTAACTAAGTCGAAAAAAAAACTTTCAACCTAAAGCAAAGCAGGAAATGCATCATACTAACACTGGACTTGCTTAATGATTTATCAAGCCAATTTTGTAAATCCAAGAACTTTCTTTAAAGCTACCTTTATACTAATTTCACAGATTTTAAGGTAACTGATGACAACCAATAATCCTCATTACTTTGTATGTTCTATCATGTTACTAAACCGAAAAATGAACTCTTCAACATAAAGCAAAGCAGGAAACGTACACCATACTACCACTGGATCATCACATGAGTCTTTATGGGAGGATTTACAGTTTTTCGTCAAAATGTATTTACTGCTTTTCTATTCTTAAGGACGAAAGCTGGCCACCGGGTAGTAAGGGTCTAATGCTTACCAGCCTCGTACTGACAAAATTGTACACCTAGACCCTGACTGTCAAAGCTTGTCCGTGTTCCTTGTAGGTTTTGACTTTTCGACCCTTACTCTTAACATTTAACGTTCCGTTTTTTGTTAATACCTGTTACTTTTAGAATTGTACCTAAACTATAAAACAGTGCAGCTGACAGTAGGCTACTGCCTGCACCGAGAAGAATGCACTATACACCCACTTTAGAGTTTGAGTACAACTTCCTTTTTTAATTTTTCTTTCACGTTTTATTTTTTTTATTGAAGGAATCAGGCTATAATAAGCATAATTTCAAAATGGCTGACTCACTACAAGATGGCGTGGATTGCAGATTAATAATGACAATGGCACATTCATTGTTTCAAACTGTCAATATCGTCTTTATTCTAAATTTTGTTCTACACTGGACGAAAAATTGGACGATACTAAGCATCATTTAAAAATGGGCACCAAATTTCAAGATGGTGGCCATTAGAGATTACTAGTTACGATGGCACGTTCACTGTTTGACGCGGTATCAACTGTATCGTCTCCGTCCTAAATTTGAACGAAATGGGACAATACGCATAATTTCAAAATGGATCCCCAATTTCAAGACGATGGCCATTAGATATTACTACTGACTATGGCATATTCACTGTTTCACTTGGTATCAACAATTTCGTCTCTGTTCTAAATTTGAAGGAAATCTAACGATAAGTATAATTATTTCAAAATGGCCCTGATTTCAAGATGGCGGCCATTACAGTGTAACTGCGACTATGGTGCATTAATTGTTTCATTTGATATCAACTAATAGCTACTTCGTCACGTGCAAAATCCAAAAGAAATCGGAATTTCCCAGTGGCAGTTATTATTCATCTGGAGATTGCAAGATCCATCTACACCTAACAGTGAGGTTATTATGCACGCTACGGTGTAGGGTCCGAATCTGCTCTGAATGCGAGGCGTCTTTCCTGCT
>JAHWFP010043884.1:164922-182069 GCA_023313725.1 Lithobius niger | reverse complement strand
ACACGAGTTAATTTTTGTCAGGTGGGTCATTGCTCTCGATTTCAACACAAATTTAAAGGAGAATTCCAGTGGTTTACACTCACGAAATAAGCCTCTAGGGCATCGTACACAGATATTAGACACAGAAAAAATGTCAAACGTAGGTTTAGTATGTCCAAATATCAATTTTCTAAAAGCTGTTTCTTTTGATTTGAAGAGCAGCGCCATTTTTATTGCATTTTAAATCCAGTTGTTGACGGTAGCCAACGAGAACTATGGAGAAGCTTATGGAAGCAGTAAACGGCAACTTAGCCAGAGCGCATGCGCCACGACCGGCAGCGAGACAACGCGAGAACCTCCACTTCCACTTCCAGTTCATTCGGTTTCGGTTTAGGCTAAAATTAAACAAACAAATGCGATGCTGTGTGCCACAATGTGGCAATTATTCGAAAATGATAAGCAAATCTACGTCGTTTTATGTACTACTGGTAATACTAAAAAACCCTCCAAGTGTAGGAGTAGCCAAGTTAGTATTGAATGACGCAGAAAAGGAGTAAACGTGTTCGGCACATTTGGTGGAGATTATACAGATGGAGTTGTAAGAAGAATGCTACAAGCCAATGCATTCCACGAACCGCACCAGGGGTGCCTTTGAAAATTGACTTCTTCAGGTTGCGAAGGAACACGCTGTTGCATGGATTAATTACGTAAGTCGTGCGACACATTGCATCATAAATAATCCTCCGATCTAGCTTAATTTTAGACGATTGCCTGTACATATAGCACTCAAATTACACTTCAGGCAGTAAACTAAACAACCAAACATATCTTAACAGCAAGTAGGCTACGTAAATAAACTCCTGTTTCCTGTTCGAAATAATACTGTCTTGTTGTTTATTGCTGTCACGTGAATGAGAGCCGACACGATGACAACTATTTCTAGTGCCGGTTTTTGGTAAAAAAAAAAAAATGATACTAATTCGGGACGTGTAGAAGAAGTTACTTTTGCTTGATCTAACCAAGTTAATTTTAAAAGGCACCCTAGGTCAGATTAGGGATCGGTCATTATTTATCGCTTGGGGGGGAGGGAGCGGAGGAAATTAGGGAGTCATGAATTTTTTGACCCTCTCAAGGGGGGGGGGGGGGTCATCAATTTTTCAGGTGCTGTCAAGGGGGGCGGGAGTCTTTGTAGAAAAGCCTCCGCAAATATGTTATAAAGATACCAAAATAAAAAAAAAATTCGTCCACTTGTTAACATTTTCATTCACTCCTAATGAAATGTGTAGTCGTATGGTCTGCTGGACCACCAGACTAACGTGCAGCTAGAAAAATACAGTAAGGGTAGCCGCGCACCAAATTAAACAAATGTATCGCGAGGAAACGTTGCGAGACAAAACGTCGTATCTGGTGGAGAAACCCTCAAATCGTAACTAGGAGGAGCTTCGTTTGTTGTCATGAGACGCCACAATACGTCTCGCGACAGTGGCTCAACCTGTGTGTGGCGCTCACCTAATTGCTATGGTTTTTGAGACAGGCTACAACAAAATGGGCTTCCCTTCGCCACTGCCTAATAAATAAATCTAACGCCTACCCCACCACAAAAAGTTGTAGTCTGCCCCCTACGAAAGCAATATAGATTGGTAGGTATATATCTATTAGTCGGCATTTGAACACACAACAACTAGTGTTTAAATGACTACCGAAAATTTGCAGCAACGTAAATTGGTTTTGAATCAATATTGAGGATCGAGTATTTTCATAAATCAAGATTAGTAGCGCAAGGGAATACCCAAAAGAAAGGCTGCAACTACTTCGAATCGTATTCACCCGTCATCGTCTTTACATTAGTGAGACTATTAATGAGTAAGCTGTCACTTACACGTGAAATGTGCATACTTATATGGTGCCTTGCAAGAAAACATTTATCTGCGGCCAGCCCCAGGATATGGTGAAACAGGAGGAACAGCCTGAAAACTCCATAAAGCATTTTAAGGATTGCACCAATCCGGTAGAAAATGGTTCGACATTCAAGACATTAGGTTTTTCGAAACTTGCAACTACTAACTGCATATACCTATTCAAGTTAGAAGCAATCGTCTTAGTATATCTAGATGACTTGGTCATATTTGCGAAGGACAATCAAGCACTTTACGTAAAGTAAAGTGGCTTGTTGCCTAACTTGGCGCGACACACTAGCGTATGTCTAGATTTTCATATTAGAGATAAGCCATTTGAATGTGAAGAGTCCGGAAAATCTCTATTGGCCAAACATCGTCTTGCAAGTCAGTCATATTGACGAACGGTTGAATTAAGCATACATGCAAAATCTACCCGACTGTCTGGTATCCAAAATGTAAAATTGTCTGACGAAAAGCATGTTTTTAGGCAAAATTGTCGGATTTTGTTTGATGACAGAGATTTTGTCGGGAATCCTAGATAGCAGGATACAGTAGATTTTGCATGCACGGAATTAAGCGTTGCGTAAATACTAAAACAACTTCTTATGACTGACAAAAGAAAACTACGCATTAAGAATTACCGAGCTGAAAAGAAACTGTTTAAATGTAGCGAATGTGGAAAATCTAAATTGTTTCAATGAGAGCCAAGCCACATAAGAGAATGCGAATATGCACATCATCCTAGTTTATTGTATATTGAGTCGCACAGTGTACAACCAACAGTTATAATTTATTTTATAGTAAAGAGATACTATACAAAGTTAAGAGGCCATACATATGCGAATTATCTAGTAAAGCTAAACAATATAAATTTGAGTTATGTGAGCAAGTATAAACCGTCACACATGCAGGTGTCAGGATGGCCCTCCGCAGCTTCCGTAGCGCCCTGACACCTGCCCACCGCACCAGCCTCGTTTTCAGGTTCGCGGGCAGTCCTTAAGCTGATTCCAAGCCAAAGTCACTCTGCTTATTGCTCGTTATAAAAACTGTCTTGATTTGCGAAAAATGGATTTCGATGCCTGTCATTACACCTGGGAAAGAACAGAAGATGGATGGGAACGAAAAGTGGCAATCAGGACTAGAGGCAAAGATGCTGCAAGAGAAGACATCTACTACAATTGTCAAGGAGGGCCACGCCGACGATCAATGGAGGAAGTAGGCCATTACTGTATTGAAAAACAATTGCCGTTTTAGAGGGAGAAATTTCATTTTAGCAGCAAGAACAGAATTCCAGCAAAAGGAGAGGAAGCTTATCCCAATACTTCTCTACCTTACCAAGATGATTCTGAAGGAGGAGTGTCTAGATCAATGGAGACCAATCCGACCACACATGATGATGAAAATGAAAACTATTTTTCGAGTAGTGAAGATTCAGAATTTAATCCAGAAGGCTTTTGTGCGGAAGTACGTATGGAGAAGCCATCCAGTCACCGCAAGCAGCGAAATGGAAGCAGACCATGGATGAAGAGATGGAAACTCTTTAAGACAGACATGTCTACACACAAATGAAGACACCAGTGGAGAAAAAGATAATCGGTTCACGATGGGTATATACCGTGAAAAAATATGCCAATGGTAATACTGCTCGATACCATGCAAGATTAGTAGCTAAAGAATCGTTTACATTGAAGTGTACAACTCATGATTTATGAACTCGATCTTCAATATTGACTCGCAACCAATTTACGTTGCGGCAAATTTTGGATAGTCATTTAAACACTAGTTATGTGTTCAATCGTCGATGATCTTCATCAGGCTTCCTGCGTTTTGGACACTCTACTGCTTCGGAACAACCGATACGAAGCAGTAGTGTCCAGAACGCAGGAAGCCAGATGAAGATAGTTGGCGTTTGAACACATAACAACTAGTGTTTAAATGACTACCGAAAATTTGCAGCAACGTAATTTGGTTTGAGTCAATATTGAAGATCGAGTATTTTCATAAATCAAGATTAGTAGCGCAAGGGAATACCCAAAAGAAACGCTGCAACTACTTCGAATCGTATTCACCCGTCATCGTCTTTACATTAGTGAGACTATTAATGAGTAAGCTGTCACTTACACGTGAAACAGGAGGAACAGCCTGAAAACTCCATAAAGCATTTTAAGGATTGCACCAATCCGGTAGAAAATGGTTCGACATTCAAGACTTTAGGTTTTTCGAAACTTGCAACTACTAACTGCGTATACCTATGCAACTACTAACTGCATATACCTATTCAAGTAAGAAGCAATCGTCCTAGTACATCTAGATGACTTAGTCATATTTGCAAAGGACAATCAATCTCATAGCAGGAGCCTATGACGTGAAGAAACTTGGCGAGCTAAGAAGATTTTTTTTTGAACGACGGAATGGCTGATGGACCATTCATCAACAAAGTTACATCGGCGGATTAGCCAAGTATTTCGGACTGCAAGATGCCAAGTGTGTTACTGTTCCCCTAGACGTGGGAGTGGTACTAGCATCTAACAAGATGAACGAGAGAAGGATGGTGGAATCCACAAGATGCCGATCCCTAATCGGAGCATGGATGTTCCTCGCATCAAGGAGCCGTATGGACATACTATTCGCCGTAACTGCCTTATCACAGTTCAACTCAAATCCAAGTGCTGTTCACTCGCGTTTACAACAACGAGTTCTAATTTACAACAAGACAACCAAGACCTTTGAAAATAGACTGAGAACCCGATTCAGGAAGCCCGACGTTGTATGGTTCTAAACAGACAGTTAGTGGGCATCATGAGTTGAAGACAGAAAGTCATCATGGTCAGGCTACACACACCTTTACTACAAGGGATACCTGTAACATGGTGAGTGCAGAAGCAAAAGAGCATAACTCTATCGACATGGAAGCCGAATTCATTGGCCGAATATCTCGTCTACCATAATCAAAGTAAAATGGTTGAGTGCCTTGTGTCAAGAATTGTCATGGTTGGGACTGACCTCACCAATCACCCTGTACTGCGATAATGAAGCAGCCATAGCATTCGCATATAATCAGTAGGGACACTTCCAAACCAAGCATACAGACAAGTTGCGATACAAGTTTACCAGCGAAGCTTTAAGTGATGACGTATGCCGACTCAAGTTACGTCTAGCAAGAACAATGTTGTAGACATTTTTACAAAGCCTTTGCCTCGCATACCATTGAGTGCCTAAGAAGAGCATTGTCTTAGTACATGCGATGTATTGTTTGAGAATTTTGAAGTGTGTTACCATATTGTTAGAATTGTGTAACATAAGCTCAAAATTGAATTCGAACTGACCAAAAAGGGGTGGTAATGTTCTTTGCTAGTGGGTTTTGTTCAGATCGCATGCAATTTGGAGCTCTCTCAACTGGCCTTGGATGGGTCATCCAGTTGTTAAGAATAGAGAATGGTGTTTCTCTTCTCTCTAGTTTGTGACTGTCTTGGGGATGGATTTCTCTTTCATATTGCCCTGTATAAATTTAGAAAAATTTTTATGTTTCATGTTTTCAAAAAGAGCTTCAGTGAATTATGTCAAGTACCACAATGCCATTTATCTTTATGTAAATGACCAGAAGAATAAATCTGGTAAGTCGAAAGCCTTGTCTTTATTGTGATCTATTTAACATGGCGGACATTTGTACTTAAGTGTTTTACTGACAGCTGTGAAGACGACGACAATTTTCGTAATTGACCGCTTATGCAATTCCATTGCCAGCATACTCCTTTTCTTTTTTACTCCTTCAAGGAATCAAGGGTGAGCTTAAGAAATATCTTCCTCCAGATCAACGAACTCCAGCACGGGCAATGCAGGTTTTTGAAGGGTATGTTTGTATAAAAATGTCAGTTCAGAAAACTTAATGCACAATTTCAGATTACAGGAATCTCACCAGTATCTGAAATCTGTAATCTGAAATTGTGTGTTAAGTTTTCTGAACTGACATTTTTATCGGTATGAGCTTTCAGAGTAAAAACCGCTACGGTATTTTTAATGGTATGTTTGTATGTGACTCAATATTGTATTTTGCCACTACTCACAAAGTCTTCGTTCGAGCCCTAGTTGGGACAAATTTTCTTTTTCTCTTCTTGGATTATGCATTGTGTGCTAACAAGAGGGAAACAACTTACCACATTGTGGTAAATTTTCATACTTTCTTGTCTGCTGGTAACATACTCTGACAATGATGCATCTGATGTCACAGCTTTTCTTGAACACTGATCTGAAAGAAAAAAAAGTTAAACAAAATCTAGACAGTTCGATATTACAAACTGTTGCAGTTGTAGCAACTTGGGTAGCATTAATGCCAGTTTTTCTTAAGGCAACTTATTTAAAATTTCCATATTCACACACACAATCACAGAAATCAGAAATATATATATATATATATATATATATACAATATTTCAGCAAATTTTTGATAGCTCTGAAGAAAAACCAATGTAAACGTTTTCTTCCTACTGTCTTCATGAATTGATGAAGACAGTAGGAAAAAAACTTTTACATCGGTTTTTTTCAGAGCTGTCAAAAATTTGCTTAAATATTGTGTATACAGTGGACACCGGTTATAAAGAACTCAGTTTTAAAGAATTATGCTTTTAAAGACCAAATTTTGAACAACCATTCTTTCCCTTGAGGTTCCTTCTAGGTGGTGTCAACTGTATACATTTCTGGTTTCTTAAGATTGTGCATGTGAAGGTGGAAATTTTAAACAGAAAACTTGTACATAGGTTTAAAAAGCTCATTTCACTATCAAACAAGGCAAGAGTTTCTGACTGATGCTTAGCATGCCCTGGCGATCTCGATCACAATGCCAGTGCCAGGAGGCTGTTAGTACTTCTTCATGGTAGTGACTGATCGCACACCCGGGGGAGGGGGTTGGAGGAGAGGAGGTCCAGGTCGTGCAGGGCCGGAGGTTGGGTTACTCAAAGGAAAGTAAACTATACCTGTGAATTTTTGCATTTATGCTCTCATTACCCTTGACGATTTAAGTTGCTTGGAGCCAGGCAGCTTGGTAGCCCACTGCGCATGAGCAAACCTCCTTATAGACGAGCTTGCGACGAAAGCATTCGCATCTTTTGTTCTCACTCGATTTGTCAGGAGGTGACTCAAGAGGGGAGCTAGGGTGGGGTTTGGTATAGTGTATTTTCCATCGCAAAAGAAATAGATTTCAGCCAGCCTTCATGGGGGCCGGCAAATTTATATTTGTTGCTGCTGGAAAATATACTCTACCTATGAACTTTTTTGCATTCACAGTTGACCTCGTCTGAGTAGGTTGCGGGCACCTTCTGAACTAGTTCCCTAGGGTTCCAAAACTGGCGATTCTTCTCGGATTCTCCTAGCTACATTTGTTTTTTTTTTTGTTTTTTTTTGGGTGGGGGATTTGATTTGAAATTTTTCTCGAGTTTATTAGTTTTTTTTAAGGAAAATAGCTTATTATTGATTGAAGATTATGGGCCACTTTGATTTTTATTATTTTCTTTTTATGTGGTTCATTCAGAAGTTCGCTTAGGACAATCGAAAATTACCAATTGGGGAAGAACGCAGGTTGTTGAAAAGTGGTGGTTGTTTAGAAGATGTTGGCTTCCTGTAGTGCGTTTTGTAGTGGGACGTTACCGCTCCCAGGATCAGATCAGGGCGGAAAAAGCGGTTGTCATCACGGAACTATGTTTCCTGCAGAGCTTCAGGCCGCACGGTCAACCAGGATTGTTGATTCCTTCAGTTCTTTATTGAAGAGATCATTCACGAATTCTAAAGGTCGGCAATCTGGAAGGAGGGGGTGATCACCCTACTGGAGCCGGAGATCAGGATTGAATTTGCTCAATTCGTGGGTTTTTGTTGTAAAAAGGACGGCGGTGTGGCTGTCTGGCTTATAACTAGAAAGAGTACATATCAGGTTTGTCTTCCATCACCATTTTATTCTTGGCAAATATTCTTTTCTACACATAACAGCAAATTGTACATTGCAGCACAAAAACAGACAGACACTACTTCCGTCCGCCTTCTTGGAAGTCAAGAGAAGAGGAGCTGACCATACACAATTTCCGGGAAACCCCGGTCAAAGCAAAACCTGAAACCAGAAGTCACGCTTACACAGCATTACGACAAAACGAAAATGAACATTCATGGCCAGCAAATTAAAGTAGGTAGCCAACATTTGACATTTTGCCAGAATAGGCATACATTTCTTAACCAAAGTGCAAACCTAAATAACAACGTAGATTTAATGCCAACAGTTTTATCCACGAGTGAGACTTGCGGTTGTGAGGTGCGACAGCATTCGTCCTGCTAACCAGAAGTGGGAAATGGCGAAAACGGCAGCGATACGCCACGGACGTCTGGCAAAATCATCAAATGGAAGGGTGATTGATTCTACTCGCGGGATTAGCCACGACAGAACGAAGTCGGGTTGGAAGGAGACGGCAGTCATCTTGTCTTCTGGAATGGAAAACCTTGACGAAAGCAGCAGCAGCAAAAAGTAAGAAGCACCAAGTAGGAGGTCCACGAATGGAGAGGCGACCGATTCTGCACGCGGGATGGGCCACGGGCGTAATGAGTCGAGACGAAAGCAACGGCAGCTATCTTGTCTTCCTTAAGTGGGAAACCTTGGCAAAAGCAGTGCAGGGTTTAAAAGGCCACTGGTCCGAAGAGGCGACTTCGATCGGCGTCATTCGGTGTGAATTCCAGAAGCTGGACGTTAGGCGAATGAAAGCAGAGCGTGGGTGTCATCCGGATCCCTTTGCTGTGTGCAAAAAGGTGGCCCGGGTGGCCTACGTGGAATCAGCCATGAAAGAGTCCAGCCGAGAAGGAGAGCCCATTTGCGAACGAATGTAGCACGAGGGAGGGTGGAGACGAAACAGCAGCAGATCCCAGCAGCGAAAGCAAGCAGCAGTGGTGCCCAATGGTGACGAAATTTCCGGGTTGGCATGGAAAAGTGTGAGGGTTTTCATGATGAAGCATCACAGCAATCCCAGCCACGAATGCAAGTAGCAGTTACGTTTCACGTTGGTCCAAAGAGCATGTTCAACGGGAAATGGATCAGAATGAGAGGGAAGAAGTTTCACCTGCAACACGGCACGGTTTTGGATTCATGTTGAAAACGGCGAAAGCAGCTAACCGAGCAGCCGTCTGACAGAAGCGACGCCATTCGTCTTGTCTTCCGGATGCATTGGTGAGTCAGTGCTGGACTACGGAGAAGCACTGGGTGGAAGTCCACGAAAGGAGAGACAATCGACTCCACACGCCGGGCCGAAACAGCGGCACCCGTCCTCCCAGAAGTTGGGTGTTTGGCGAAAGTAGAACAGGGCTACAAGATAGCACTGGGCAGAGGTCCACATATGGAAGAGCGGCCGACAAGCCGTTGCCTGAAACAACAAAGATGACCATCGTGCTATTTTGGACAAGCTTAACAGGTGGCATACGGGCATGCAGTTCACCATGGAGAAAGAAGAGAATTTGTCCTTCCCTTTTCTCGACCTGTTGCTGCACAGGGAAAGCACCAAGAGCAGCTTTGAACCTTTCCATAAGCCAACCCACACTGGGCTAGCAATACCTTACAGATCGTGCCACCCCAGATTCTAGATTAGGGCGATTCTCGCCAATGAGCTACACAGCATTTTAGAAAACTTGTCTACTGACAAAGCTACACTCGGACATCTGGAGAGCCAAAACCAAGTACTGCTTCTCGGATACCCGGCTGCATTGATCAACAGAGAAATGAAGAAGGCAAAGCAGAAGGCTCGTATCCTCGGGAAGGATGGAGATCATGAGAAAGGCTCACAAGAATGTCAAGAGAACAGCCCAGTAAAAACTGTTACGTACTTACCAGGGAGGAGTGAAGAGGTCCACAGAGCACGAGTCCTCGAGGAGTTCGATGCTTCCACCACTTCCCGCCGAACATCAAGATGCTGCTCCGGGGCAAGGTTGAGAAAGTAGAAGCTGTAGCAGATGGCACTGAAAGAGGTTACAGGGGTCTCCCGGTTCCCCACTCCCCACCCGCTGTGAAAACCACTTAACAAGAACATTGTGGTGATGAGGCCGCAGATGCTGGCAAATCTCAGTTACACTACTACCCCGCTCCCCTCCAGGCAGGTCTCTGATCCCCCCCCCCCCCACCTAGCCCCCAACCCTCTCCCATAACCCACCTCTGTTCCACTTCCCAAGAACGTTTGCTAACCAGGAAAGGTGTGGTTTACCATATTCCCTGCAGTGATGGCGATGCTAAATAATGTCGGAGACGCCCTGAATAGAGGTGTTAAAAACGGAATTGTAGTCCACCATAAGGACACCCACCACACTATTGCTTGGGACCAGACTTCCATCTTTTTTAACTCTCTCTGCATGATCCTCATCTTTGTGCATTAGTCAATTAACATTCGCCATTTTCAGCAACATAGTGCCCCCATCATGAACTTACCTGGACCAATGTAGAGCAAGATTGACCTGCTAGTTAGGCTGCAGCTGGCGACAGAGCTCAGCAGACAGTGGATAAGCCAGTTGCAACGTAAGGTAATAATACAGAGCAATGGTCACTATGAACTGGCTAACGTGCACAAACGTTGAAATGCTAATGGACTCGTATTTTCCTTACCGTGATGCAAGCTTGTGAGTGTGGGGATTCTTTTCTGAAGAAGGTGATTGCCTATCACCAAAAATTAAAAAGAACTTTCTGCTATTGGTTCTAGTGTGTGGTAAAGTGTTAATTTCCCTTTGATGTCTTCAATTTACCACTGTAAATGCCGGTTGCCGGTACTTTCGAAACGAAAAAGTGACTAATGGCGCTGGCGTCGTGAACACGCCCGAGGGCATGCTGACCAAACAGTCACAAACTCTTGGTTTGTTTGACAGTGAAATGAGCATTTTAAACGATAAAAGCTAAAAACAAAAGTATTTTCGGATATAGGTGAAAACTGATTTATTAATAAATTAATCAGATAGTTGTCGCGATATAATCTGATTAACTACAGCTGGTAGTTAGCAGTCTAGTTGGGTTACTCTAAAGTGTTTGCTTAAAGTTGCACTATCAACGAATGAAAACCGTACGAAAATACCGTGGCGCCATCTAATGGCAATGATATTTTTAACATTCACAGCTTGCTCCCAGGTGCATGAGGACGTACCAAATTTTCACTCAATAATAAAGGAGGCTTGTAGCTAGTTTGTTTTGTTAAGAGAAATGGCATTGTGCATTCTTTCGCTTGATGCAAACAAGTGCTAGGTACAGTAGCGATAGTGCTAGAAGTTGCCAGATTCCGCAGACTTTCTATCAGTAATAGTTCCACTTTGAAGGCAGGTAGCCACCAAATGAAAGTGTGCACCATCTAGTGCCATCGAATTCTCTGTAGCGCTTGCTCGCAGGAAGCAAAGGAATGTACAAAGCAATACTTTTTAACACAACAAACAAGTCATGTGCCTCCTTAATTATTGAGTAAAAATGTGGTACGTCCTCGTGCACCTTGGAGCAAGCTGTAAGGGTTAACGATATTACTGCTACTAGATGACGCTGGCTAAATACCGGCAAACGGCGATTACAGTGGTGTACAAATGACATAGCAAGATAATTTGCCAGTGGAAAAATATCTTGCTAGACGGCGCTATGGTATTTTCTTTACATTCTACCATGACACCATCTAGTAGCAGTAATATCGTTAACCTTTACAGCTTGCTCCAGGCATACGAGAACGTACCAAATTTTTACTCAACAGTTAAGGAGGCATATGGCTCGTTTGTTGTGTTAAAAGACATTTCTGTGTATTTTTTAGGCTGCTGCGCGCAAGGGCTAGAGAAAACTAGATAGCACTAGATGCTGCAAACTTTCGTTTGGTGGCAACCCGCCCCTAAACTGGCTTGTACTCTTCTGTTGGCAGCCAATCAAAGAGCTCTCACTAGTTTATGGGGAGCAAAAACTTTCTCATGTTCCAAAAAATTATCGATAACTACTCTTGAATTCAAAATAACTTAATAAGGCAAAAATTTGGAGCAAATCAACAGATAACTGCAAAACATTACCATGTTTGTGTACATTTACCATGTATTAATCAAAACGGTTGAACGGACAAAGTATTTACCTTGCTGCTTTCTTATCTGCCAATTACTAGATACGTATGTTATTAATTAGTCCTGCAAATTATGTTAAACTTTTATTACTTACCAGGTTTGTACTCCTTTACATAGTTGCTAGGAAACCATCCTGTTACATCATCCAACGTTCCCTCCCACCAGCCACCTTCCACCACTTGAGTCACAGTAATTATATCGCCTTTCTTGAAATTCAACTAGCAAAAAATGTAAAAATGTAAGATGTTGTGTACTTCTTTAAAAACTACCAGTTCATGTAATTCATGCTACGTAAACTCCTTAAAACACAAACAATAACTTTCAAACATGTTCCTGTTCATTATCAAAACTGGGTTTGAACCACAAAATATCAACTTCAAACCTTTTCAGTCCGCTCCCGTCTGTATAGAGATCTTTACAGGTGAGAGCAGCTTGATTTTAAGCGATCAACTGCCGCCAATTTCTCTTCTCAAAATTAATAAGTAATAGTTTCCTCTCTACTTGGCTTCAATAATTGCAGCCAACCACATAGTGAACCTGCCAAGTTGCATGCTAATAAGTTGAAGCAATACAGGTTTCATACACCCTTTAGCTGTTCTCAGTGGATGTAGCCTCCATTGATGTGACGACAGGTTGCTTAGTTACAGGTTACCCAAGCAACTCGGGCCAGCCACATGCACACAACACAGCAGCGTGGGCCGGCCACATGGGATCAGGGATGTAGTAGCCATGCCACAAAGTGGAGGCGGAATCGGGAGTCCGGATGGTATCGGGAAGCGTAGGATCGAGGATCGACTACGGAGCGATGTAAACAGCGTGCGTCGTACAGAAGAAAAGGTGAGCAATGTCGCTCCGCTTTGGTTTATATATGTGTGGGTAGCGACGCCGAAGGATATCTTCGATTTATTTTCTCTAGATTAAACAGCACTATGAGAAGGAGAATACTTTAAAAAAGGTAATGGATATATATTCAAGGCAACTAGAAACAGAGGTATTTTTACAACTGGAAAAATAAGCCTGGGAAGAGGTAGCGATTTTTAATAAAAGGTTACATAAAGTTAACCGCAAAAAATTTGCAAACTATGTTGGGCAAAATCAAGCAATGCTAGAACGCATTTAAATTAAATAGGAAGCTGTTATTGAAGCTAATAATTCTGATTATCATGGTAAAAATACGAAAAATACTTTCAACAAAATGTGCATTTTTGAAATATCGTAGCTTGCGAATTTAAACAAGTGTTTAGATTAAAAGCATCAAACATGTGTGTGGGGAAAGGCTTGCGCATCAGCAGCACCATTCCCCCTAAAACGCAACTAAAAGCTGTGTGGCTTTATGCCCAAAAATAAATTAAGTAATTTGTACAAGTCCAATGGTTGACCGGAAGTTTGTCTTCGTTACGGCGATTTTTTGCGTTAACACAGTATTGATCTTATAAAAAGATCGGCAACAGGTTTTAAAGTTCTGTATTCGCAGAGTAGAAGATAAAATTGTAGGATATTTGTTAAAGTTGTGGTCAATTCTGTCCATTGGTTGTTGAGTGGTGAACAAAATAGTGTCAGATTTTATGGAAATAGGCCTACACGGCAACTGAAGTTTTGAAGCAACTGAAGTTTTGAACCAAAGTTTTTGAAGCAAAGATTTTCAGAAAGTTTAAAGTAAACCCTCAGGTTTTTTATCTTTGGAGTTGAAGTCTCCTCTCCAATCAGGGTGGAATCAGGCTTCCTTTAGAGTAAAAACTTGTCGTTGTCTTTCAGATCTACGGATGGTATTTTGACTTACTTGATAATTTGTAGGGCTGTTCCGGATTCCATTTTTGTTTCTGCGGTGAGAAATCCAATTGTGGGTAAGCGTCAAAATTCTACGGGTTCGCCGAACCGTCGCTGAAGGGCTTGAAGAACCATGATTCCCGTCCTGGACGAGGTGAAGTAGGGTCTTTATCCTGTTCACGTGGTTCGCCCTTGCCGAGCAGGAGGCCTCCAGTGCGTGAGAGCGTGGTAAGAAGGGTGGGTGATTGGCCTAAACCGAAACGACGTTTGGGGTCCCTGCCACAGAGGCTGATGCCAAAGCCTTTTGTTAAGCCTTTGTTCTTGACAGGTCCAAAGTCTGGCAAAGATTTCTACTACTTTCAAAAGATTGGAGAGTGAAAGCCTGATGGGTCATCCTCGTCGCGAAAGCTGTCGTCAAAATGGGCATGTAGAGAGTTTTCGTCTTGATCCGAGTCGCTGACATCATCTGGCTGGCGAACGAATGTGCAGAGCCGTCTCGGGAACAATGTGAAGACGGTGTGCTTGATCAAATGTTGAGACCGAGCCGGGTTTGCTGTCGCGCGCATGGGGCTTGGGAGCGGCAAGAGCCAAACGTTGTATCCCTTACAAAATGTTCATGATTCCTTGGATGTTGTGGTGGAGGGGTGAGGGGTCGGCAAAATGTACTTGAGTGTAGGTTAGACGACCAGGTGCATTCGGCGTCGATGGATAGAGAGCTGCGAAGTCTCTAGCCCGACGAATGAGGCGGGGAAAGGTAACACTTGCATGAAGAGATGTTCGACGTTGTGGCAGTGACCCATTCCGTGGTGTAAGACTTGCTTGTAGACGAAGGTGGGGATAAGGGCCGGGATTCTTTGCGCTTGTAGCGAAATTCACGAATGGCTCGATCCATGAGTATGTGGACTTGTAACTTGGATAGGGGTTGACCTGCCGGTGCCGCAGAAAATGGCTGGGAGGGACTCCTGCAGCGGCAGGAAGATCGAGACGAAAGGTCGAGTGGAGTGACGGCACGAGAACGTTTCTGTTTCTTGGCGATGTGTAATTTAACTTTACGTTTCAGCTTGGCGTAAGCTTCTTTTGCTGAACGTCGGGAGTTGAATTGATGGTTTGGCCACAAGGGACAGGCGAAGTGTTTTAAGTTTCAACCGTGGTGCTGGAGGGGCTGGAATGGACGAAGGGCATGGTGAGCGGTGAGCAGGCGGTGGTGAATGATCGGTGCCCTGCAGACGACGCAAAACCATGGAATGATGCTGGGGAGGATAATAGCTTGGGATGGTCACAGCAAGACGTGGTTGAAGGTCCAGACGGGCCAAGAAGAGGGGACGAAAGGCCAACGACAGTAGATGAGCTGGCGGAAGAAGTGGTCTTCTGGGTAGGAACTTCTTTTGGGGCGCCTTTATGTCTGGCAACTGCTTTTGGGGCGCCTTTAAGTCTTGCTTCGGTCGATGAAAGTGGATGAAAGTCTTTAGTCTTGAATGCGGATAATCTGTCAACAAATGTGGACGAATGACTTTTGCCGACGAGATGCGAATGTTCAATGACGAATCCAAGCGGGAATGAATGAAAGCGTAACCACACTGTGGCTCGCTAGAGGAAAAAAGATGACAACCATTCACGCTCTGGTGTTTTTATAAGAGGAGCGTGCACGCGCATGCACACTTGGGTTACGCAACTGGATGGCTCTAAACAACTAAAAAACCTCTGAGAAGGACAGCATCGAGGTAAAGAATGCTAAATTTAGAGGTAATGGATTTCCGAATGGCACATAGAAACTACGTTAAAATTTGGTTATTTCTACACGACGTTCTGCATCAATGAACAAATCCACACTCAACTGCGTTGCGACCACTGATCTTTGCTGGAAAGGGGATACCCGGGGAGAATGATTAAAGCCGAGACACAAAGAGCAAGAAATATAGCCAACCTCGGACGAATCAAAGAAAGGTTGGCCCCGTGTCCAGACCAGCCTGTAGAATTTGTCACTTTTCTACCTCACAAAAGTGAAATCATTGTGAGAATACTTCATAAATAGGTGGTAAAGTGCTGTCTTACATATCCCTCGAATCTGAAAAAACTACAACCTTCCCCGTGAGTCCGTGTCCAAGCCTACCCCTCCCCATACCTTAAACCTTCACATAGTTACCCGACACGGAACTGCCTTAACCACAGCCTGATAAAGATCCGTCACACACATAAGTCGAGCCCTCCCCCTCCCCTCCTCCCACACACACACACACACACACACACACACACACACACACACACACGAGGTCACTCAGCAAGGTAGTATATCAAGTTCCCTGTAGCACGTGCCCGGCCATTTATATCGGCGAGACAAAAGATGTCTGGAGAAAAGACTGGAAGAACATGTAGGGACTACCAGAAGGGGGGGGGGGGGGGGGGGATGACTCAATGGTATCGCACAACACACGAAACAGTTCCAACACAAAGTAGCATGGAAACAGACCAGGATTTTGCAACACTCCACTCCGACACACAGCAGGGTGCTCATTTGCGAGCACTAAGTCACTGGCCATTATTCAGCGAAAAAATGAACCATCTTCTACTTTGAATGTTCGAAATCAATCGATCACAAATGTAACGCTCAAATTAAAATACAAAAATAATGTCAGTACGGTATTTTGCCAATTTTCGATAGGCCTAATAGTCCGAATGGTGTTAATTTCGGTCTCTCTTATCTTCTTCAGGCTTCCTTTCTTGTACTTGCTTCTGTTTTACATTGCCACGAGTACTAGTGTTTTTGAAAATGCGTGGAAACCATTGCCCACTGTACTTCTCGCGTGTCGTCTGCTCAATGCTCGCACGATTCCATTTGTGCGAGAGGTGTGCCCCCAACTCTTTACTAATCAGGAACTTGCTGTTAGGGTTTGACGGCCCTTGTAGATTCATGAGAGGTTGTCCGCTCGCCACACAGTGTTGAATCGCCAGCGATTCAAGTCCTCTTAGATGTAAGAAGACTAAGTACAAAATCGATTGGGAGCAAACTACTACTCTGCTAGTGTCTAATAGTAAAAGGGATTTACATCTAAAAGGACTTGAATCGCTGGCGATTCAACACTGTGTGGCGGGCGGATAACTTCTCATGAATCTACAAGGGCCGTCAAACCCTAACATCAAATTCCTGATTAGTAAAGAGTTGGGGGCACACCTCTCGTGCTAATGGAATTGTGCGAGCGTTGAGCAGACGACACGCGAGAAGTACAGTGGGCAACGATTTCCACGCATTTTCAAAAACAGAAGCAAATACAAGAAAGGAAGCCTGAAGAAGTTAGAAGATACCGAAATTAACACCACTCGGACTATTAGGCCTATCGAAAATTCACAAAATACCGTACTGAGAGTATTTTTGTTTTTGAATTTGAGCGTTACATTTGTGATCGATTGGCCATTATTCATTTCAGG
>JAHWFP010043884.1:118772-159922 GCA_023313725.1 Lithobius niger | reverse complement strand
GGACTAAGTGTGAGTCCGTGTTGTGAAGTTTTGCGTATTTCGTAGTGGTTTTATAACGGATCGATCTTTTCACAGTATGAATTGCAGCGATGTTTTTCGAGCAGTTTGAGTAGTTTAAGGATATGAACCGAGTTTAGTTTGGTATCTCCTGGATCAATTTCGGTAGCCTCAAGGAGTTGGAAAACGTGGTCGCATGTGGCTTCTCTGGGTAGGCTAGGGAAAAGGATGACAACATCGAAAGATGCTAGAACGTATCCTTCGGGGATTAACATGTCTTTTAAATTGTAAATAAGTTCATCCGTACCTTCAATAGTACATTTTCTCGTGATCAGGGGGATTTAGGAGTTGGCTGAGGAAAGTGTCAAGTTTTTGACCTGTCAATTATGCCTGAAGAAGATCCGAGGAAAGGATCGAAAATTCGCCGCCGTGCAAAACCAGTTGAGTGAGTTAAACCTTTAATACCCAAGACAGGACAGTCTCCGAAAATGTAAGTGCATTTTCGTTTTTTTTTTGCTGGTGGTGATTGTGTGAAGTGTTTTCGTAAAGAAAAACTCATTATGTTGACTTCAAGTTGATAACACAAATTGATAATGCTTCAAGACATCATAGGTGTTTATAGTCATGGTTATCTGCACACAATTGTATGGTGATTATTCAGCATGAGTAAGAAAACACGAAGCTCATGTAAAGATCGATGATCGATCCACTGACGCTTAAAACTGAGCGTCGGCATCAATATGACATGGTGAGGGAAAGCCGGTGTCACCGGCATGTTAACAGCAAAACACTTGAGGCCAGCCAGGAGGAGAGTTGATAGGAGAGACAAGATGTTGATGCCGGGCGAGCCGCGTCGATTCTCAGCAGGCGGTCGATCTCCATTATCGCTTCCTAGCAGACTTGTCTTCACTGCAGTGTTTGGATTCAGTTTCATTTTCCGATGCTTATCTTCACTGAATTTGGTCGATAGATCCAACCTCCATTTGGTCAGCAAGGAGTCATGATCAGCTTAGCTACACCACATTCCATTACAATGCTGGACAAGTGGTTATGAAATGGCAACTGTTCAGCTTGACGGTGATTTCTTGCTTTGGTGATAATGCAGCTTGCAAGCCACGACCACCGGAGGACGTTGAGGTCGTATGCTTTCACTCGATCCAAATCGAGTTTTGCGTTGCTAGAAAAGAAACATCCAAATGTCATTGCCATGCTCTAGGCATGGACGGGGCAAACTTCGCAGGAACTGCAACAAAGCAGGACAGTAACAGACGTCAGAAGGTAATCCAAGGCGGATGCGATGCCATTAATCATTGTAGAGCACTAAGAGCAGCTTTCGCTTTCGTGCACCATGCACGATGGAGGAGAAGAAAAAAAGAATACCAATGCCATAGGTCCCTTTCACTTTCATCATGTAACCAAAGTTACAAGGAAGTAGTCGAGAAAAGCATGTTCGAACAGAGCGGATTCCAGAGAATAAAAGATGTTAATGATGTGCCCTAAGCGCTTTTATGTTAGTATAGAGGGACATGTGCATTGTGCATGCACACTTCAGGGTTAGCGAGTTGGCTGGTGATTGGTTTACATCTCTGGAGGGAAACCGCATTTGAGAATAAAATGCTAAAATTAACCAGTAATGTTGATTTTTGTAGCAATACAGAAAATCTATTTTTGCCAAAGAAACAATTTTTTTAATAAGCTTGAGTTTCTTTGGCAGGGAACCGAAATTTCCATTCGCATGTAGCACGCTTCTTGCAACAGGAACCATAAAATAACAACCGGGTTAGTAGCAAACAAACCAATAAAATTGTCATAACCAATGATACGCCTAGAAACTTTAATTCGGCCTAAAACTATTTCAAACTACAACTTAACCTGATGCTTAATGGAAAACATATGCAAGAAAGCTCAACTTTCATTTATACACTAGCATTATAATCGTTGTCCACATTACTATATAACCCAAGCTTTCCTAACATTTACTACTAAAGGCATTCTTAAGTAAATGCACTACACACAACAAACAGATAATCACCTCATCATTATTTGTTCCTTTAAATGCGTAGACTGTCTTCACCAAAAGCGGCAAACCGTCGTTAGCCATCTTGGGAGGTCATTACTGATGCTGCCAAAGTCGAGCCAAACGATGGCTGGAAATCACAACAGCTGCAACTAATAAGAAAATATGAAAAAGTTGTAGCTAGATAAATTAGAAGGGTATTGATGTTTTCAATCAATTGTGATCTTACACTATAAGCCAAAGTTTAACAGTTCAAGATGAAAGCAAAGAGGAGTAAACAATTGTGTCATTGTTGTTTCTCCGTTGTAAGCCAAAAGATGAGAAATGAAGTAAAAGCAATGGAGTCAACAATTGATTAAGTGAGCAAAGTCATTGTAGTACATTGCAAGCCAAGAGCCAAAAAGACTAAAATACCAGGGTTTGCACCTGGTTGATTTTAGTTTTTATTACTTGTACAAAAATATAAATTACTCGTTTTATCATTAGCGGTTTCCTCCCTTTGAGCTCTTATTCCCTAGCTTGAAAGTTGTCTTCCCTGCCGGGCTCGTAACCTTCCTTACTGTGCATGACCGGAACAAGGTTCTTCTATATAAGCAGAACGCAGCGGAGCATAAGCATCTTTCTTCCTTCCCCCATGAACCTTGGTCCATCAGAGGGGAGGCTAGGGCATCCAAAGGTAATGTATATTTTCGTAAAGGCAATAAAAACTAAAATCAACCAGGTGCAGACGCTGGCACTTTAGTCTTTTTATAGCCACGAAATATGCATTACCTGTTCTGTTTTATCATGAGCAGACTTCGTCACCTGGTGGCGGGCAAGGTTCAGCAGACCCACGTTTCGAGCCGGCAACCCCACGGAATGTATCCTGGTGAAGAGAAACAATAGTGCTACAATCCGAAGCTCCGGGAACTACAGTCCCACGGAGCGGAATCAGAAGAGGTGTGTGCGAGGCAGATCGGGATAAGAGTACCTAACGGTTCATCACCATGGGACAAGACAAGAGATTCATGCTTAGGAATGAAATCCTCTTACCTTGGTGAGGCAAGCAAAATTTCAGACAGGAACCAAAAGACATCTGTGCTTGTAAACGGGAGGAGAACGGCAGATGTTAGGTCTTGTCGTAGAGAGGGCGGTGTCACATAGAGTTGAGCAGGAAGCTTAATAAATTGTTGTCCAGCATGAGGAAGGGCACAATCCACGGCATGCGGAATCGGAACGTATGTGAAGCACTAGTCCTGAACATAACCCTCAGAGGGGTGACGTGGCACAAGGAACAAGTTGCGGCTGGCCAAATGTGACTGTCGTTCGTCTATCACAGGTCCTTTCGTCGACTTGAAATGGCATTGGAAATAATAAAAAGATGGGCGTTTGTTTTGTTTTTGGAAAGGTCGTGTGTGGCCGAAAGTCCGACGAGGAACCGTGACACAGAGTTCAGAAGCAGAACCTTGGCAGGGAACACATAGGACACTGAAGCAGGGTTCCTCGTGGAAGGAATTGGAATGGTAGATTACTTGCTTGAAAATTAAAAATAAAAAGTTACCACTGGGCCCTAAGGGAAGACCCGGAAGCCAAGTGCAACACCCTTAGCCTTACGTCGGCAGGCGGAGCATGGCAGATGTCTTGTTGTGACGTTGTGTTGTGTGATGCCCGGAGAGACTGGGATGAAAGAAGAAGTGTCGTCAAATTGCCATATATGGTATGTGGACAGTTCTTGGCAATCTGGAAAGGTGGCAACCCTCGACCCGGTGGAAACCAACGGACAGTCCGTGTCAGAAGCCGGCACAACAGGTGAAACCCTGGAATCAGGCTGGGCAGGGGGGGTAAACGAGCGAGAGGCCGCGGCGGATGGGTCATGAACAGGGATGGTAGCGGAGAAGAGGCATCCTGTGGTAACTCCATAGTCGGGCTGGCCAGTACGGCTGGAGTTGAAGGTGGATGGGATCGTGGGGAGCGAACACGGAGATATGTGGGCCCACAATGAAGTCGGCAAGTTCGGGAACGCAAAAAATAAAGGCTCGCCAATGTGGTGAAGTAGGAATGGGTGAAACCCAAGGCATTCTGTTTTTTAATAAGGCGTAAACTGACGCGCAGAGCCCGATAGGGATGGGTCGGTAACCGAAACCGAATTTTCGGTTTTTACTGAAAACCGACACCGAAACCGATTTGGATTTTGTCGGTTTTTCGTAAGGTGTTCGAAAATCAAAAAATTATTTGTTGTTTTACATTTTTTTTAAATAATTATCATTTTCTATGTATATATGACAGCAAAGCTCCTAGCTATTAAAATGACAATAGTAGACGAAAATGGTGCCACAGCTATACTCATGACCTATGACGCTGCTGAAAGTGAAAGCAGGAGTAAATTAAAGCTAGTAATACTAGTGTTGCAAGAAAAAAATTAGGAAAATCTGGTTGGGGTGGATGGTAGCAAAAACCGATACCGAAACCGAGATTTTTTGGGTGTGAAAACCAAAACCGGAACCGAAATCAAAAAAATGAAACTGACCCATCCCTAGAGCCCGATGACGTTCGTGCATTTGATCAAGATAATCGGAAAGGGTAACATTAGAGGCTTGGAGGAGAAGGTTCTCATGTTGTAAAGTCTTGGCGGAATCGGTGGCGGTACGTAGTGTACGCAACTCAGCGTTTTCAGAGCGGAGAGACAATAGTTCCACTGAAAATGCCTCGGCGACAGAGAGGACGAACCTAATGTTCACATCCACATTTTCCGTATCCCGAAAGGAAAGATTCAGGCTGCAGGTGAGGGCTGGGCAGAGCACCGAGGCCGAAGGAAACGGAGATGGCTTGGATGAAGGCAGAGTTGATGCTGAGGAGATTTGTCCGCCCAGGCGCGGAAGAAGGGAAGCTTCAGTGACAAAGGCAGAACAGTATCGAGAGGCAGAACTGTTGGAAACGGGAACGGAGGCGGTTGGGGAACGTTGGGAGGAAACGCTGGTTGAACTGTCGATTTGAAAGGGCGCACAGTCTTGATACTGATACCGGGCGTCTTAGCAGAAGCTTTCTTAAGAGATGCCGAGTACTTGGCACGAATTCCGGATGGTCCGGCGACGGCAATCACTTCGCCGGATGCAGGTTGCAATGGAGGGCGAACTTCGGAACGGAAGAGACTGTAGTGGAAACGGACGGTGAGGACACTGGATGCGTAGGAAGGGCAGATGTGGGGGCTCCGGAGGTGGATGGTGAAAAACAGGATCGTTCGGCGGCTTGCTGTCTCTTTCTTCGAGCGGCTCGCATACGAGACTTTTTGCCGTTCGCGAATACTTACCATTTCTTCAGGGAGATGGTGACACAGGTGCCTCAGCGGAGGGTAAGGCCAACACACTTCCTATGATTATGACAACAGGGATGGGGGTCAAAGTGAAGCCGCTGTCCTGTAAATCCAATGCACCCGCAAGGCTTGGAATCGGGTACGTTTGGCAATGGGCTGGCGGAACAGGATCTTCAGATGAAGAGTCAGAAGACATGGCAGGAATCGGAGAAAACAACAGAGTAGGAGACTGGAGTGTGCACAACCAACGGAAACGAGATAATGGCCGTAAGTGCGTCAAAATTTGAACGCGAAGACAGAGAGCCAAGCGGCGGCAAAGGGAACTAGACAGACAATGCCATCTAGTGCAAAGGACGGGAAGTGCAGGGGAAAGGAACCACCAGCTGATCCGGACTCCGAGTACGAGCCGAGAGTAACTCGAGCCAAGGTAGCAAAACTGAAGGATGATGAAGCAGGATGGGCCCAATGGCATAAAGATAGGCTGAAGTATCGTAGCTTCTGGAAAGGACAGGATACGGGACGTGGCCGGTCTGGGCCCCACTGGAGGGGGTTAAGGGCCTGGAACTATGCGGAGACAATGGGCAACTAACGGAACGGTACAGGCATGGGTTTCCCGTGTAGCACAGGCAGAATAAAAGGGGAAAACAAAGAACGCGTGGCTTCATAAAAGACAGGACCGAGCAGTAGAAGAAAGTGAAGTGTTTCCACCGGGAAAACATCGAAAGTTGAGTGTAGTAGAGCCCAGGCCTCCAGGAGGAATTTTACCTATTGGAACCGTCAGGGTGACGCGGAAGTGAAGAGGAGGAAAGAGTGCAAAGTGGGGAGTGATACCCGTAGGGCAGGTATAGGAGGATCCGGGATGCCTGCTAATAGCGATAGGAGAGGTTGTGTATAGGGTAGGTATTGGCCAAGCTCCTTGCCCCCCCCTCCCCTTTTCCGTGCGGGTGAGACTGTTGACAATCGGACAAAGAAACGGAACGTAGTGAGAGAGTAGGCAGCACAAAGAAGGCAAAATCGTCAGAAGCTGCTCAGCAACGGAGAGTTGCGGAACCATCCACAGAGGCAGTGGAATATGGAGGGAGGAACAGTGCCCACAGGAACGGTCGCGGACGTCCACGAGCATAGAAATGCAGCGGTTCCGTACGCCAGTTTGTTGGCGATGCAGATGTACTTTGGTGCGTTGGAGGCCATAAAGGATTGGGAGTAGCTTTAGTTATCCATCTGTTGGTTGTTCCTGTGCGGGAGACGGCTAGTGATGAACGGCCTTTGCCGGGAGAAGAGGCATCGACACGCGGGAATGCCGGTGAGGACTAAAGAATGGGTAGATCACAAGGACGACTGGCAGATGAAGGGCGTCAGGCAGGCGAAGGGCAACAGGCCGGCAAGCACAGACGGCAGGCCAACGACAGTGCCAGGATGAACAGACGACAGGCAGGGCGAAGGAGTGGTCTTCCGGGAGGGAGCCTCTTTTGGAGCACATTTAGATCATACCATGTGGTCGCTGGACAAGGAAAGGGCGAAGGAACGACAGTCAGCGAACGCACAAGTCAGGTAATAACACGTGTCCGTTTGGAGGACGAAAGTAGTGCGGTGGTGGGAAGGGGTAAGCAGGGCAGGTGTGGGGTTGAGAGAAATCTGGAGTGTAAAATAGAAATATTTGACCAGTTTGACATGCAGTGGCGTAACTACAATGAGGCAAAGGAGGCAGCCGCCAACGGGCCCACCGACTTTGGGGGGCCCCTTCACTGGCCCTATTTAAAATTTGTTTGTAACCACAAAATATCAGAACAGAAGTTATTGCTACTGTTTCGTGAAAAAAGTTGTCTTGTGTTGAAAAAACTTAATAGTTTTATTCTTTATGCAGGGTGTGGGGGAGCTTTCCCCACCCCCTTCATAAAAGAATAAAACGATTAATTTTTTTCAATAAAAAATAAAACGATTAATTTCAGTAAAAACGCTGTTATTCATCATACTGTCAATCACCGATTGAAAAATGTCACAAGAGACTCACAAAAACACACACTTTTACAACGACGAGTCTACTATCTGCAAATTTTCAACTACCAACTGTAGTCGTCATCAGGCATCTTAAAGGTTAAGTTCGAGCTCTGTTTACATTTCATTTTTCGGTCCAATACACAGTTTGAAATTTCGTAACTGCCGCTGTCTGCTATATTCAGTCGATTTGTACACCCTCGCCCACTGTATCACGCGGGCCGTTCTTTACACGCAATCTTCCATTCAACATCGAGCTTCTCTCTCAAGTCTTTCCAATCAGGTTTGTAACATTAGGAAA
Source organism: Lithobius niger (assembly GCA_023313725.1). Lineage (NCBI taxonomy): Eukaryota > Metazoa > Arthropoda > Chilopoda > Lithobiomorpha > Lithobiidae > Lithobius > Lithobius niger. The sequence goes on along the minus strand of JAHWFP010043884.1, from coordinate 152,323 downwards.
TGATGGGCCTTGCACATTCATAAACGGGATCTGCCCGTTTTCATGCATCTTAATCGCAGTGGAGTTTGAACTTATCTTTAAGGTGCCTGATGACGACTAGTTAGTAGTTGAAAATTTGCAGTAGTAGACTATCGTCGTTGTGAAAGTGCGTTTTTGTGAGTCTCGTGCGACATTTTTCAAACGATTAATTTCTACCATTTTCTTTATGAGGGGTGAGGGGCCTACACTCGGCTCTCGCCTTGTAACCAAAACTACATTTTTGTTTATATGTGGCCGCTAATGGGCTCTCGCCTCGTGTGGCAAACGCTACAATTTGTGTATGGGGGGGGGGGAGTGGCAAAACTCCATTTCTTTTTTAATGAAACGGGTCCTCCACGGGCGTACCATATGTGGCAATAACTGCATTTTTTTTTTGAAGGGGTGGGGGGGGCTCCACTACAATGCTGCCTCTGGGCCCCAATTTTGAAGTTACGCCTCTGTTGGCATGCATTTAAATCAGGCATTTGGGCTGACACTGCCTTCAAATTTAGATAACAATATCATTTTCCTGGGAAGCATAAAAAAATGGAGAGAGGACAAGTTCTGAAAATTCAGAACACCGGGCATGCACGGGTCCTGCTAGTCCATAACATAAAGCCTCCAGCAGTCTCAAAATCTAGCCTATGACAAGGGCTATTACGACTGTATCACAGCTGCGTTTTAGGACTACTTAAACAAAGACTTAAGTCATGGAACTTATGTCTCGAGTAATAGTTTGATCACACCTGAGTAATGAATGTTAGGAAAAATGGCGCGAACCATTTTGGTGGTTCGTGCCCAGACTGCAAAGGAGTGAAGCACGACATTGTTGCGACACGTGAACTTCACGTCGTGCAGTGTGTTGTCGTGCCGCTCTCGGTACCAAGATGACGGCGATGACGGACGTGTGCCAGCGTGGTTAGTCAACGAGATAGGGCATTAGATTAGCTTAACACAACTGTGCTACGCCTTGGACTAATCAGGACTGACGACTGGCCTAGAACGGATATAGCTGTGTGGCCGGGACGTAAGCACCGCTGCAAAAGTGCAGCAACGTGACGCAGTGGAAGCGTGCTGGGCCCACAACCCTTTTTGATGGGAAGGTGGGGAATTAACCTATGGGCTTGATAATTACCTTCCCTTCATCAGTGGATCTTCAGTCGGGAAGGATGGCGACGATCGCTTGACGGCTTGACCTAACTTTGGCTACCAGTACAGGATGCAACTGTATCACCGAGGAATTCGTCGCAATGCTTATGCTGGGAGGACTGTCGGACAGTTACGCGAATGAACTCCTGAAAGCCGAAGGCTACACGACTGGTGATATTGGAGCTCTTCTACTAGAAGACGACCGGCGTCGTAGATAGTTAAAGAAGGGGAGTAAACCAGCTAGTAATAAGCCATTGGTTAGGCCGACGAACGGGAAGAACTTGGGTGACAGACGGCCAGAAAACAACAGAAGAGTTAAAGGAAAACTCAAGTGTTTTGTCTGCCAAAAGGAGGGGCATTTCGCTACAGAGTGCCAGGAAAAGGGAACTAGGAAACGTACTAGTATTTTGTCGAGACAAGACGTGTCACCGCTCAAAGCAAAACAGAAATGCGTGGACATGAAAGTAGCCACACTAACATTGCAAGAGATGCCAAAGAAGAAATCGTAAGAAGCCTAAGAGAGGAGGTAGTTCACCAGTAACTGAAAGGACTGAAGTGAATAAAACCCACAAATCAACGTCCGAGCCAATAGTGGGGGAAGATGGAAGGTCAATTAGGAAGACTGATCCCATCACTAGGTCATTCGTTAGACCGAAAGCTGTTCTAGAGGAACAAGTTCAAAACGCAATTGACCATGGGACGAGATTAGCTCGAAAGGAAGAGGTTGATTCGAGGAGTTTAGGCAAGATTTTGGAAGCAGCTTTTGGCAGCGATGATGGTGACAAAACTGTAATCATGGTGGACCATGAAGAGGTGTCGGGAAGAAGTGAGAATGCCGTAATGTAGCCCGAGGATGATGTTCCTGTTAACCACAAAGCCAAGGAAGCGATAGTGGGGGAAAGCCGCAACCAGATAGAGACGAGTAGAGCACCCGATTCAGCAGTTGCAGACGTGCAACAGGTTCCCGGAGGCCCAGAGTTAGAAAAGGCCAACGATAAACAAGCTATCCCAAGTATGAAGACTGGTGGTGAACCGGAAAACCAGACAGGTGTTGTAAAAGTACAACAAGGACCTAACGGTATAAGTACCGAAAAGATTAAGCTTCGATGCAAGTTGTCGCCTAGGTCGGCGAAGAGGCAACGAAAAGCCCTTGCAGAAGCACAACGCAAAGCACAAGCTGAAAAAGCTAGGAAGATTGCGCTGCAGAGTGGTTCATCTTCAGACTTCGCGGAAAGGTTCAACTTACTGAACGGAAGTCGGGTGCCACAAGTTGATCACACAGACTACATGATCAAATGGTTGAAAGTCTCATTCGAGGAGAAGGCCCACATGAAACTGCAAGATGAGAAGTTTCACCAAGAGGTCAAGCCAATGAAGAGGTCGACAAGCAACTGTCCGGGACAGAAGTCGACGAGCTCAGAGGTGAGGCAGACCACTCACTAGGAAGTGAGACCCCACTCAGGTTTTGCAGCCTGGCCACGAGTGGGGGTTATGTTAGGAATGGCGCGATGGCGGTTCGTGCCCAGACTGCAAAGGAGTGAGGCACGACATTGTTGCGACACGTGCAGTGTGTTGTCGTGCCGCTCTCGGTACCAAGATGTCGGCGATGACAGACGTGTGCCAGCGTGGTAAGTCAACGAGATAGGGCATTAGATTAGCTCAACGCAACTGTGCTGCGCCTTGGACTAACCAGGACTGACGACTGGCCTAGAACGGCCATAGCTGCGTGGCCAGGACGTCAGCAACGCTGCAGCAACGTGACGCAGTCAAGCGATCGTCGCCATCCTTCCTGACTGAAGATCCACTGATGAAGGGAAGGTAATTATCCAGCCCATAGGTTAATTCCCCACCTTCCCATCAATGAATTCATTTCCTTTAAGTAATTACTGGAGTTATCGTTTTCTACCACTGCTATCTTAAACCCATGTTGGATCTGAGTAAACGGTCAAGTCCTGTCGTGAGCACACTTACGTAACCATAGTTGCAGATGGGCCAAGTTAGCTGACTTAGAAGCAGTGGTCCACTGCGACGTTGTTTGCCTACAGTGCTGACCTATGGGGTCACGTGGGCCGGGGGATGCGCTAGAATGTCCCGGGGGAACGAGACGCATTTACCCACCGAGTTTCAAGTCAATTATACAAGTTGTTTGCAAGAAAAGTTATTTACGGTTGTGCTATAATGCTCAGAATACTATTTCAGCTTGCCCATGTAAAGTTATTTGCCTATATGGTCGACCTGAGAAGTCGGTGCACAACAGCCTACAGTTGTACATACCAGTAGTTTCATTCTTCGTATATTCCGGCAGTTCAGATTGTGGATAATTTAGGATGGTTATTATTTTCCCATGAAGTGTACACTCTCCCCCCTCCCCAACAGTTTTGACTCAAAGTTTCCTTTTTTTGTATATCCAAGAAGGGAGTTTGCGGTAGTCCTGATTGCTAAGGCTGTGAAAATCTATCATGATGCCCGTGTAAAGTGCCCCCTACCCACATTACTCCCTTTGCATTGCCACAGGCACCACTGTCAGACGTATGCTATATGTGTGGCTCTTTCTGGTGGCGTGCATTCTGTGGGACGAACAGTACGGGAATGAAAAAATCCAGGAAGAAAAACCCGGTGACAAATTTACTGGGACGTAAAGTCCCACCTCAGATAGGCTATAAAACGCTACCGGGGGAACACAAGATGCATCTACACCCAGTACCCAGGCCTACTTCCGCAGAAGCTCTGAGCATGATGGCCGGCCTATCTAGATTCTGGCGCGTGAAGGTTAGACGTTCAAGTTTTTGGTTGCAGCTTCTGATGTTATGTAGTTAGCCGCAGCGAGGCTCGTAATTTGGAAAAAAAAAACGGACATTTTTTTCGCGAACAGCGACCTTCATTTACCTTTTACGCCAATGGCGATAGTACAACCTTTCACATATACAGATCGATGGTGGACGAGCTTGGAGCCGCTGTTAGCGGCCCCCAACGATATCCTCCAATTCCAGGTGTGGTTATGCGATAAACCGCAAGGACTACTTCGAGGGCTACACAAATTCAATAACAGTGGTTAACCATTGCTTAGTCAGTACTTATATATAGTCCAAGTATTATTTGCCCAAGTAATTGCTTGCGTATTGTCTAGGCCGGCAAGTATGCTAGGACATGAAATGTTCCAACAGACCCATCTAAGTTTAACATGAGAAGCAAGTACTGTCGTGTCAACTTTCAAATGACAAAATTAATAATTGTAGGCAGCCAGGGTAATATGACTACCACATTACCCATGCAGGTAGTCATTACCGATAACTTTGGTGGGAGTTGACAAGTCGGGGGTAGAACATTCCATAGTTCCATACAGCATTACGAGTTTCGTAACCATTGGGTTTGGAATGCAAGTGTAGCACCTTGACGAAAATTGGCTTTACCTTTGGTTTGTCAAGACGAATAAGACATGATTGATCGGAGACAACCCAGAACGAAGACCAATTAATTCGGCCAAAGAAGAAATATGTAAAACCCGATTCCCCCAGCCTTATCCCTTGAGTCGGTCCAAACAGAGTTGTGCAAACATTTGTTTTAGCAAAACTGAAATGCAAAAAGTAAAAAAAAAAAAGTCATCTTTCGGACATATTTGAGTAGACATTTATCCTTCGAAATTTACCAGTATTTAAGATATTAGATTTCAACAAACGTTATCACGTTAATAATTCTGAACACATTTTTAATACAATAGATAAATTTAAGCAATCAATTTGACTTGAGCTCTGCTAAGTATGAACTCTGCTAAGTATGAGCTCCGCTAACTCAAGGCCAATTGTGAAATAAGCTCAGTAACCGTGCGTTTCTTTACCATCTAGGTCCGCCGATCCTATTACCTTTTTCAATGGTCTGCTCAAACACTTCTAAAAACTAACTTACGCTACAGATGGCGCTAGGAGTAAAGGTGTGCTGCGAATACTGGTGATTTACAACGTGAATGTGTTGGAATGCCGTTCGTCGTTTCAAAACGAATACCGACGAAATGACAGCAGATTAAAAAAATCCATGAGAAAGAAATTCAAGGAGAAACAATAGGCTACAACTTCAGCTATTCTTTATCCATAAAATATGCTTTATTAGTCGTAAAAAGAAAGGAATCTCTCGGATAAGAACACCGTCACACATTCGTTGTTCGGCTTTGCTGCACAGCTTCGTTGGTAGCTGTCTAACTGCCTTATGCCTAACTGCCTAACTGCACCGTCTACACCTGCTCCTTATTCTCTAGTAGAATAGTTTAGCTATAGTGCTTAGCTTAGAAATGTGTTAGGTCCAAGACACATCAGTTGGCATGGCGACAACTACCTGTTTGACAGCAACAAGCTCAGCTGACAGTGGGAGCGAGAATTCAATGCAATAGCATAAACAAATTTATGGATGAAATGCGGTACAAACGTTTTGTACCGATCTGTAGATCTGGGTATAAAGACGCTTAGTGAGAAGAATGTTTCGGTTCCGTAAGAATAAGGTTTTTATGGAGAAATGGAAGAAAATGATACTCCAGTAATCAGACCAAGAGCCCATAACAGATATATTTGCGTCATAAGGTAAAGTTGGTTTGACCACAGGTAGTCGGCACGGAGAAGAACATACCGGCCCGGCTAGCTTCCTTTGGGTTTGATCATTTGGCATTATTGTGATTTACATCGTGAAGTCAGAACTTGCAGTCTCACAAAGGTCTGGTCGGCCATTTAGCGTGGGTGGGGCCCCAAAGACCCCCAAATAGGCATTATGTTTACATCATCGGTAAATGGCCGATCTTGATGTCATTTCTTTGGTCTTGGTGTACTAAATACGAAATCACAGAGCCTGACAAATTTTTTTTTTTTTGGGGGGGGGGCTGATACACAAATCAAACTCCCCCAAAGTGGCCACAGCACCCTTCTTATACAACTCTCCACCTGACTCGTCCAACATCACAAGTGCAACTTCTTCGAGGCAAACTACACCCTCATGCGCAACTCCATTAAAGCTGCAAACCTTGCTGAACGTATCGCACCAGTGTATTAAATACGAAATCACAGATCCTGACAAACTTTGGGGGGGAAGGCGATACCCCAATCAAACTCCCCCAAAGTGATCACAGCACCCTTCTTATACAACTCTCCACCTGACTCGCCCAACATCACCAAACGCAACTTCAAGGCAAACGACACCCTCATCCTACACCCTCAAACTACACCCTTAACGAAACAAACAAGCCACAACATCCTTAATTATTAAGTGAAAATTTGGTTCATCCTCGTGCATCTGCGAGCAAGCTGTAAAGGTTAACAATATCAATGTCGATAGTTGGCGCCACAGTATTTTCGTTCGCATTTCAATCGGTGATAATGCCACTATAAAGCTACAAACCTCGCTGACCGTATTGCACCAGTGAACACCGAGGAAGCATGGAAAATTTCTGACCATACCATTTTGAGATCCATCTCAACCCACTGCCCTCTCACAAAGAAAACGGAAAAAAAGACAAACTCAATCTTGCGTCAATGCCACCATCAAAAGATCCATCCTCACCATACGCAAAACTTGGAATAACTATAGGGAAAGCCAAGCTGATGACGATTACAAAACCTACAAGTGCGCCAGTAATGAACTAACCACTGAAATCCATACTGCACGCCTCTCCTACGAACAGGAGATTGCATCCTCCTCTAAAACCTGCCCTAAAAAACTGTCGGCTTACATTGGTCGCAATAAAAAATCTTCATTATCAATTGACACCATAACCGGAAAAAACGGACCAGTTAATGATCCTGCTTTAAAAGCCGACGCTCTGAACTCTCACTTCCGCTCTGTCTTTACGTCTAATAAGTTTCCCTCCGTTACCATTCGCAACAGCAATCTCAATGGTAACGTCCTCGCAAACGTGTCCTTCACCACTGAAGAAGTCGGACACCTTCTTTCTACCATAAAAAACACTACTCTCCTGGTACAGACTACAGCCAAAGATTTTGAAGGAACTGGCTCAAGTCATTACTGAGAGTGTTACCATTATTTTCCTGAAATCGTTCATGGAATCAATCCTTCCTCACCTCTGGCTCACTGCTAACGTCACCCCAATACATAAAGCTAGCGATCGTAGCAACCCCAATTAGGCTCACCTGTATCCTCTGAAAATGTATGGAAAAAAATAGTCGTCAAAGAAATCATCGCCTTCCTCAACCATGACAACTTCTTTACCCCTAGTCAGTATGGTGGCCTTCACGGCAAATCCACTACCCACAACCTTCTTTCCTTTCTTGACCTTGTCACTGAATGGATTGAAGACGGATCACGGGTATATGCCGCCTACTTTGACCTTGCTAAGGCCTTCGACACCATACCCCACGACATCTGTATCACCAAGCTAACCACTGTAGGCATCTCTGGCCGCCTCTCAAAGTGGCATATTGCATTTCTAACTAGCAGAACTCAACGCACAGTTATCAACGGTCACCCTTCTAACATCGGCAGCGTTACCAGCGGAGCCCCACAGAGAAGTGTCCTCGGCGGCCTCCTCTTCATTAACGACCTACCTGGCTGCATCTTCTTGGACGATACTAAGCTTGTTGCCCCAGTCATCTCTCCTACTGACCCCATTGCTTTCCAATCCAACATCCACAAACTCACGCAATGAATCCAGGCAATGAACATGGACCTCAATGAAACAGAGTGTGCTGTCCTTAGCTTTGGCCATCTCACAACCTTACACCAGTATACCCTAAGACGATAGACCCCCCCAATTAAACCGCTAATTAGTACGCTAATTCTGCTTGGTGGATTATGTTTGAATCCGACCGCGACAAACTGGAGAGACTCCAGAGAAGAGCTACAAGTCCATTCCATCCGTCACCTCTCCTTCAGTGAACGCCTGAAAGCCCTCTGACTCCCTCATCCTCGAATACGCAGAATCCAAGGCGACCTCATCTTTACCTACAACCACCTGCACTCTCCCTCAAACAAAAATAAACCCCTTTTTGTCCTCAACAACAACCTACAAACTAGAAACAACGGGCTCAAGATCTCTCAACGCCGCTGCACCTCCAAAAACCGTGAGCTCTCTCTTACTTTCCAGATATGCAGCACCTGGAACCGTCTGCCAAGGGACATGTCACCGAGCCAAACACCAATATCTTCAAAACCAAACTTAACACCTTCTTGCCAACCATCACTCCTCAGTTTGTGTACAAAATCTGGTGAATTCTTCCCACTTCCTCCCATTATTAAAAACTACAAGCTTCCTGTTGGTGCTCTTCAATGTCAAAGGGGGCTTCGGGGGCCAATATTTATGTCATAGGTAAATAGCTAATCTTTCATTACCTTCCTAAACGACCGAACAGAATGCACCACTGTTACAGAGAGTTTGGCTCCAAACTTGACATCGTGCGTGCACAGTGATGTTGCATCAGCCGTTCAGTACCTTCTGAAACTGCATTCACAGCTCAGCAAAATCAACAAGCTCAACAGAGCACTCGTCACGTCATAACTTTAAGGTGACCAGACGTGGCTAATTGATTGGACCAGGCTAGGCTAATGGATGTAACCAGGCGCTAGCAATCCCAAATTGCAAACCATCTCGGGGAGGTGGTTTGGAATGGTTGCCAGTGGTGGAGCTTTTGAGCACGCGTGAGGAACCGGAAACAGATTCATTGCTGACGATGGTTGACGTAAGCAAGCCACATCAACACGGCTATAGTAGTGAATAAGCTGAACTGTTACCAACAGTGGTGCGTTTGGTTCATTCTGTTCGGTGCTTTAGGAAGGTATTGTTTGTGTCGTTTTGTCGGTCTTGGTGCACTGAATATGGAGTCATGGAGTCTGACAAGCTTCTTTTTGAGGGGGGGGGGGAGATTCCCTAATCAGATGCCCTAAAAGGGGGGCTGGGGTCGTGGGGATGCATATTTACATCATGTGGTAAATAGCTGATGTAGTCATAATTTTGTCAGTTTGGGTTTGCTAAATATGAAATCATGGAGTCTGACAAGCTTTGGGGGACCGATACCCCAACCAGACTCCTAGGCGGCAGGCTTTGGGGCCAAATATTTACGTCATAGGTAAAAGCCAATCTTTGTGTATTTTGTCAATTTTGGTGCACTGAATATGGAACTATAGAGCCTGACAAGCTTTGGTGGGCCTACACCCCAACCAAACTGACCAAACTAGGGGAAGAGGTCCTACAAATCTATATTTACATCACATGGTAAATGGATGGTCTTGGTAATTTTTTTAGTCATAGCCTTCATTCATTTATTATCATTAGTTGAAAACAAAACCTTCTTATTCAGACAACTTCATCAAGCTAATTTTTTTTTTTTTAAGAACATGAAGATCGTGATAACTGTTTTTATTGAAAGCATTGTGTTGGGTTTGATGTAGCTCCACCACATTTAATAATACTGAATGGGTCAGACTTACTTTGGAATAAATAACCCATGCATGTGTTGCATGTGATGTTACCAAACTTGTGCCAGTTATCGTGGCTTAGCAACAGTAACATCAAAAGAAAATCAAGACACAAAATATAGCATCGTTATCATCGCTTGCATCCAAACTAGACAGTTCGTCTCCATGCTTCAGAATTTCATAGTCTTTGTCTTTATTTATTTTTTAAATATCAACTTGGATTGTAATGCTCTCCAGGATACTTGGGGATTGATCTGCATCGAACCATTTCAAAACATACAGTACTTCCCAGAAACCAGAAACCATCTATGGGTTCTTGTGGGTCATGAACTGGTGGGTGGCTTTCCAATGCATTCCTCCATACACTACAAACGTAGTTTGTTTTCAACATTTTTTGATAGATTACTGCTGCCCTTTAATTTCTTTTAATTGAATCAAGGGTAATATGGATTACCCATATTACCCTTGATTGAATCCATAACTGTTGTAGATTTGGCTTTGTATACATCCATGAAAACTTCCAATCTGGCTAAATTTACAGATGTTTATTTCTTTTTGTCGTACGTCGCACAAACAAACTGTTCTAAACATTGAACTGTATCTTGACTCACATCCCCTGAAGTTCCTAGCAATGAAAAACATACTTGTGTAGTTTTACTGCTTTCTAGGATGAAAAACGGCTTTATCTGTCCTTTTCTTAAATGCAATGCAGTGTAGTCTAGTGAAATAGTGAAAACCAGGTAGCACATTGCATAGTTCTGATTCTAGAGTTTTAGCAAGAACTGTTGCTTAAATGTATCACAGTGTTTTTTTTTTTTTGACTGCATGCCTAACACAGCCCACACTTTCATGCTCACTGGCAATTTCTCATAGTTTCCAAGAAGAATAACAAGGATGTTTGTGTCACTATTACCAAATTCTTGCTGTTACGGATAACTACGTTAGAGCAATACTCTGGAAGATGAGAAAGATGGAATATAAGTCTAAGAGTTGGCCACTTCGTGGCTATACGGCAAAGAACCATCTTGGCTGTGAACACATTTCCCATTCACAGTGCGAAAGGTGTAACACTCATCATTTAACGTTGCACTCTGTACCAAGTATGGAGGTATAGACATCACGTTCTCATGTATTCACCAAAAAATGTACAAGATTATTTCTGAAGTTGTCATTTCTAACCACTGTAGCCACTAAGCGGCTGACGCTCAGACTTTTATTCCATCTTTCTCATCTTCCAGAGTATTGCCCTAACATAGTTATCCGAACTAGTGACACAAATAATAATAATAATCATCTTTATTTCTTGGAAACTATGAAAAATTGCCAGAGAGACCGTGATTGTGGGTTGTGTTAGGCATTCAGTAAAAAAAAAAATTAACACTGATACATTGATGTAACAGTTCTTGTTAAACTCTAGGATCAGAACTATGCAATGTGTTACCCAGTTTCCACTGTTTCATTGGCAGAGTTACACTGCTTTGCAGTTAAGAAAAGAAAAGGCCGTTTGTCATCCTGGAAGCAGTAAAACTGCACAAGCATGTTTTTCATCGCTAGGAACTTTAGTAGTGGGGTAGGATAAGCCACCAAAATAGGGCGACTTCTGCATTTAGTGAGGAAAGCACCAAATTAGACACATATGCTAATTTAGATATACTGATGAAATATGGAACCAACTGAATTTCTCAAACCGGAAATGGAAACCGGAAGTGCCTATTTTTAGCCATGAACCGAACCAAAAAATAGCTTGACCAGTCTTTATTAATGGGGAAAAAGTGTTTATAAAGTGGCACATAACTTTAATTGCATCTTCACGTGTCTGGGTACGACTGCCCTGACTGAAAGATGGCTCAAGGGCTCAAACGAAGGTTAAAAGGTCGAATTTTTGACGAAAAATCTATTTTTTGTCATTTTCTACTAATCCGTTGCTTTTACAAGAAAATCATGCCCCAATATATTTAAAGCACATCGAATTTTGATCCTTTTTTGTCTCAATAACAAATTCGCTAGGTTCAATGGTGCTATTAGCACGGCTGCAACAAGAAGCGACTCGTTGAAAAGAAAAGTGATAGCTCTCGACAGCTCCCCATCACTGCGATAGTAGGAATTAGTATCCCGTGATTGAACTTGCCTGTGACGTAACTCGTAAGCTGAAAGTAACATGAAACTTCATACATCAACTAAGACTCAAGCCAACTAAGGACGTTATCAGGTTTATATGTAGAAGTCGTCAGGGCCGCTCAGAGGTCTGATGGGGCTTACGGCTCACACCTTTCTGTGGGATTCCCATGCTAGGGCCCGTCAGCGTCAGGGTCCTTTTTTTTGCTTTTTGTGGGCTTTTCATTGAATCAGTGTGCATTTGTGTCAGCCATTAATACCAGCGGGCAGGACCAATCATAGGGCCTCTCATATGCCAGGGCCAGTGTGCAACTGAAAAAACTGAACACCCTTTTTACGTTTTTATTTTTTAAACTGAGCTGATGGACTGGTCCCCCTTGAAGCACGGGCATAGGGACAGAAGCCACACTTGCTCCTCCCTTTGGCCAGCCCTGGAAGTTGTAAGGCTGCAAGAGAGTGTAGCTGCAGTGTAGCTGCTAATGGCTGAATAAGATCCGCATCATACATTGGGGCTGTCTAATGGCGTAAGAAGACAGCTAATGAAGAGCCGCATCCTATACTGTAGCTGCCTACTGGCTAAAGAGGACCCGTATTCTGTATTGTAGCTAGATACGCAGCTGAAGTTGGCCCCCCAGACCCTGTATTGTAGCTGCCTAATTGATGAGAATAACTGGATACTGCATTATAGTTGCCCAATCGCTAAAGAATGCCCGGTAGCTGCCTAACGGCTGAAGAATCCCCCCTATCTTGCATTGTAGCTGCCTAATGGTATAAGAAAAGAGCTGAAGAAAAGCTGGATCCTGTATTTTAGCTGCCTAATGGCTGAAGACCCAGACTCTGCATACTACAGTAGTCACACCTGCACTAAGGCGCAGAATCCTTTCAAGCCATCTTTAGACTAGATAGAAGGACGAGCTGTATTATTTATTCAAGTGTTAACAAGATGAGTAGTTGCTAAATCTTGCCTTATGTAAAGACTGAAGATTTAAACAGGACGGAAAGCCACTGGGCTCAAGATTGGTTTAATAAATACGGATGCAAACCTATTTACGTTGCCTTTTGGACTTAAATGACAGACTGCCTCAGCAGGGTATCGAACCAAGGTCCTACCGCTGAGCCATGTCAGTATGGCTCAGCGGTAGGACCTTGGCCTTTGATTTCCGGGGTCGATTCCCCGCTGAAGCAGTCTGACATAAAAGTCCAAAAGGAACGTAAATAGGTTTACATCCGTATTTATTAAAGACTAAAGAGCAGTCAGATTCTTTCTCAGTTGTGTCGAAATATTGAGATATTATGATAAAAGACCAGGTGTGGGTGTTTTAAGAAGGAGAAGCCAGATCCTCTTTGCTGAACAGCTATAGTACACGTTTTGTAAATTTAACAACGACTCGGACTACTCGTGTCAGAAGCCTGAAGCCATGTAACTGCTGAAGGAAGGCAGTAAGTATGTGGGGAAACACGTATCAGCATAAAGGTCTAAATACTAAGGAGGAGCTAGATCCTTTTGGGTGTATAATTATATGGGGCCAAAAGTGGTCACAAAATACCTTTTCTACACAGTGTACTATAAATTGACAAAGAACCAGTTTTTCTGTGAATTTGACAATTCTGAACTTCTAAACGATGAGACAACGACTTACCCATTTATTGCAGCTTATTAAAGGATGAAAACTGATCACAGTCTTTTGGTGAAGCCGCTTGTAGCTAAAAGGTGAGATCCTGTCTGAGGAGACACCAGCCCATCTGTGCAGACCCTGTAAAGCTGTTTCAGACAAAGTGGGAGTTGTATTGTAGATCCTGTATTGTAGCCCACCTGTATCGTTGCAGACTGAGAAGAACATTATATAGCTAAGTACATGTAAGCTGCATGTATGTGTAAAGACTGAAGGATTCGTACGATATTTACATAGTTGTTTGAATCTGAAAAATCATTCCGTGTCATTCAACGTATGTGTAGCAAACTGAAGTTTGAAAATCACATCTATACTGATGTGCTGAATGTTGTTGTGCTCCGAGACCTTTTCTGCCAATAAATGTCTGGAGACAGAAAAAGTTGATTGTTGCTTAAGTATTAAAAACAGAGTCCAAACTATGCGCGAGATGGGCAACAATGGAGGAATGACAACAATACTAAGTTCCCTTAACAAGAAAAGACGGCTGTGGCCGAGTTGGTAGAGGCGTGTGCTTCACGTTAAAGAGCTCCTTCAAGTTGCGAGTTCGAGTCCCGTCCAGGTTGCCCCTACTTTTGTGGAGATATAAAATTAACGTAGCACTTAAAGGGTTAATATGGGTAGAGAATCCTTCCATCGATGATAAGAATGTAAGGAGGTAGCCATCTGGAGGCTGACAAAGATGAGGAAGAGATAAACCTAGCTGTATAGTTCCTAGAAAGCAGATCACAGACAAACCAGGTTTGCAGCCGCAAAGGACACTTAACTTATCAATGCAAGTCATAAGATGATGAGATTCCACAAAGCATCAGTCCAGTGTTGGAAAGGTGAGAATGATGATAATAATAATAATAATAATAATAATAATAATAATAATAATACAGAAACGATGCACGAGGCATCCACCGACCCAAATTCCCAAGCGGCAGATGTTAAGTGGAAGATACCACCATCAGAAGAGTTGTTTTTTGTTGCATGAGGGAGGAAACCGGAGTACCCGGAGGAAACCCTCGTAAAAAGGGATGGAAACAACTGGAGAAAAACCCGTGCATATACACTTCCCTTCGCCAGGATCGAACCTGGGTCCGTACGAGAAAGAAAATTAGATCACAGCATTTGCTGAAGAACTGTTATGCCTACCAGATCAGCCATAAAGTGGAATAGGCTAACCCAAACTGATCGTCTGGAGCTCTAAATTTATAGGGACCAAAGGTATTGTGGTGTCTTACCTCGCCCCTGGCTGGCGCCACCAGCCAGACTAAAGTTGTATGCTTGTCATCGGCTGACACGTTGGTCAGCTGATCTGGTAGTTAATAAAACTGATGGCAACTGACAAGCCAAGGTCAGTCATACAGTATTCCTTGCCTGGAGTTGTTCCTTCCTTCGCATATGTTAGGCTTGATTAGTGACAACGTTCACAATGGCGACGAGGATGGGATCAGGAATGAAGCAAGCCTAAGACCGACAAATGAAGATAAGTAAATCGAATTTTTTTTTTGGAAAGGCAAATCAAAATTTTGAAATATAACAAACTTATCTTAACCACATGTACTTTCTCTCACTTCATCGGTAGTTTTCTGGGGCAGCAGGATAGACTGGTGATAGTCCGGGGAGAGGCGTGGATGCAGCCTATGTCGGCAAAAGTCCCAGATTTATTTGGGAAGCCATCGTTGTTTACGGCGGTGAAAGTGGGCGTGGCGCGAAGGAATCTAGTCGGCGTCGCGGTCCAATACGCACAGCTGTGTTTCAAGGTCAAACGAAGCCAAGTCGAACGGAGCAAACACTCGTTACGCAAATTCCGCGGTGAGTAGATTAAGGAAAATTTACTTCGAGAATTACCGGGAATTTATCCATGTTAGTGAAAGCATTCTGGTTTGTACTAGTGAGCTTAATTTTGTGCAACATGACCACATTCATGCAATTTGAAGCCTATAATAGTAAAGATGATTGGTCTCAATATATTGAAAGATTAGATAATTATTTTAAGGCGCATGATGTCGACGCTACAAAATATGTACCGATGCTTTTGTCCTTGTTGAGCGCCGCTCATTGGACACGGGATCAAGGGGTGTCCGAAAGTGTTCAAGAATATATTTCTGAATTAAAAAACTTGTCGGAGCATTGTAATTTTGGCACATATTTAGATAATATGTTAAGAGATAGATTTACTGTTGGCATTCAAGGTAAGGCCACAATACGTAAGCTTTTGGGGGAAGCTGATTTAACTTGGGCAAAGGCCAAAGAGTTTGCTATAAGCATGGAAGCTGCGCAGAGAAGTGTTTCAGAAATGGGTAAGGAGAAAGTGTATAAAATGAAATTTAAAGAAAAATTTCAGCCTGATCGTAAAATTAAAACGGCTCAAAATCCAAGCAAAAATGTAAAATGTGCTGCTGGGATGCGTCCGGTTGCCCATTGCCGACGATCCCAGGCAAGCACGAAAGGATCGATACTCTTTGACTTTTCAATGACACGATTTATTGTGATAACGACATGAATCGGTGCCACTGATGGAAGCCATGTCTCTCTCTCTCGCTCGGCGCCGTCTGGTGGCGCGCGTGCTCACTCAGTAGGTGAGGGCCAACCGTGTGAAGGGTGCAAGAGCTTTGTGGGCCTTGCACCTTCACACGCTCCCCCCTCTCCTGAAAATGTGAGGCCTTGTCGCCCACAGATATGCTACTCTTACAATTATCTGGTTTGGTTTTTCCATCAGGTACAAAAAAATTTCAAATTCGTTTACATTAGTACGTTCAAGTTTTCTCGAGCTTGCACTGAAAGTTCCTACAACAAACCTGTCAGCTAAAGTTCTCTCATAATTTTCTTTGCGCACTAATTGCAGTAACTGGGAACACTGATGCGGACTTCCAGCGTTCATTAGAGCACGTCTGCACTCTCTGGCTTGCTTCCATCTCCATAGGTCGTTCACTGCACTGTGCACTTTCAGCTGATTGGGGTTGCAACTGCTTTTCACCTGTAGTTTGCGTCCCTGGGGTACGTCTTAGTTCTTCAGGTGGAGCACTTGTATGTATTTGTTGCAGTTTGCAAACACCCAACCTTTTTCACTTTTGTGCTCCGAAGATGCGTCTTAGTTCACAAAAAAAAATTGAGTGAAGATAAAGGCCATGGTGTGTTGTGTCATGTTTGTGTCACACTTGCACTTCACACTTTTGCGCCCTGAAGGTGCGGCTTAGTCCTTGGACGTCCGGTGGAAACACTTCAGCATTCGGTGGTGCAGACTCTGGGTGCGATTGATTGGGGGTCGGGTGGTTGTCACCGTTGAGCGTGGCGAATCGTGGTGGTGCCTCGTTCACTGCTTCGTTGCTGCCATTGATCTTTCGTCTTGAACCATATTTTCGGGAGTTTTGGACTTCGTTGACCATCGGTTTTTGTAAATGCCTTGCTGCTTGTCGTGGTCGTTTTCTTTTGGTTGTCCGCACGTCTTGGTTCGCAATTTTGCTTTCGATCGATATTAGCCGTGGTTGCAGTGCCTTTGGCCACCTCTTGTGGCCTCGCTCCTTGTAGTCAAGCTCCTTCTCCCTTCCAGCCGCGCTCCTGCCGCCTCCTCCTCCTCCTCCAGTGCGTTCTCCACTTTGTCCGAGTCTTCGTCCTCCACGTCGTTGAATGGGAGTTCATTCATGAAGCAGACGAAGTCTTTTAAATGAGCTGGGGTTTTCTATACTCTGCCAGCCCTGGTGGTCGTCGTCGGTCGGTTGTTGTCGTCGCTGTCGGTGCCTGATGAGGTTCGTTGACCTTTGTCTCGCTGCCAGTCTGGGTCGGACTCTGGCTCGGAGCTTGTGGATCCGGTATCGTCATCTTCCTCCTCGGATGCTTCGAGATCTGACTGGTTGTCAGGGAGACGAACCTGGTTGGCGTTGTCATTGGCGATTGTCGGGGGTTGTGGTTGAGGTTGTGGCCCTTTACGGTCCATGGTGACCGGGTCCCAGTAGGCCTATAGTTCTTTGGCATTGATCACCTTGGTATCAGCTGCGTCGTTGATGGAGGTGATTCGGTATGTCACCGGGCTTCGTTTTTCGACTACTCGATATGGTGCCCTGAAGACTGGCTCCAGTTTCTTCGCTATGCCTTTGTCGGCATTGGAGAGGACGTGATTTCGTGCTTTGACCAGTTCTCCCACCTTGAACATTGTTTTGCGGTGTTTTTGGTCGTAAGCGGTTTTCGCTCCCCTAGCTGCCTCTGCCAGATGAGCTGCGACCAGGCCGTAGGCTTTGTCTTTGATTTTGCCAGTTTCTGCGGCGTATTCCTCAGGCGTCATTGGAGTCGTGGCGTCCGGAAGACTGATGACTCGGAGCGGTGCTCTTGGGTCTCTGAGGTGCATCAAGCAGTAGGGTGCCTCTCCGGTGCTGATGTGTGGCGACGTGTTAATGGCGTACTGAAGGGTTGTCAAGAGGGGTCTCCATGTCGTTTCGTGGTCTTGCAGGAATCCACGGATGCACCCTTTCATTGTGCGATGAGCTCTTTCTGTGGCATTCGCCTGTGGGTGATATGCCGTGGTGCGGTGGTGGCGGATGCCTGTGGTTTCTAGCAAGTTCGTGAACATCTTGGAGATGATTGCTGCTCCATTGTCCGAGACCAATATGGCTGGCGGGCCATGTTCGTCAAGAATGTGTTCCTTGAACTTGCGTACCGCAGTCTTTGCAGTTGCCACTTTGGTTGGGAGAAGCCACACGAATTTGGTGAAATAGCCCATGATGGTCATGATGAACTTGTGGTTGTGCGTTGATGCGGGCAGTGGTCCGACGAAGTCGATCCCCATCATGTGGAAGAGCAAAGTTAATTGCAATCTGTCTCTTTTCAACATCTTGCCTATGATCATGTTTACTTGCTCACGCTTTGACATCTTGAATTCCAATTTGTTGATTTGGTATACCATTTTCATGATGAAATTTATAGGCGGTTCTAGGTACTGCTGCTTAGTGTTGTTGATTTTTTCCATACGATCACTGTCCGAGGCATGTTTCTTGAACATGAGTTTGATCGCTTTTTTTGGCTTCATCCCAGGTGTTTGGTTTGACTGGTAGTGAGCTCCACCAGTGCCTGTATGTGCCATGAAAGCATGTTTGCAACATTTTTTGCAGGTCACTGCCTGTGATGGTTTTTCCTGTTAATTGGCTTGTGGTGTCAAGCAACCACGAGTTGAGATTCGTTTCCTCCAGCAGGGGTTGTGTCCTTTGGGCGATGGAAATTTCGTTTTTACAGGGTGATCGGTAGACCTGTTGGGCAACTCTTGCTGGGATGCGTCGGGTTGCCAATTGCCGACGATCCCAGGCAAGCACGAAAGGATCGAAACTCTTTGACTTTTCACTGACACGATTTATTGTGATAACGACATGAATCGGTGCCACTGATGGAAGCCATGTCTCTCTCTCTCTCTCGCTCGGCGCCGTCTGGTGGCGCGCGTGCTCACTCAGTAGGTGAGGGCCAACCGTGTGAAGGGTGCGAGAGCTTTGTGGGCCTTGCACCTTCACAGTGCATGCTGTGGTAAGAAAAATCATGAAAAATTTCAATGTCGTTTTAAAGACAAATTATGTTTCACCTGTGGATTAAAGGGGCATCTCTCCTCGATTTGTAAGGGGGGAGGGGGGCCGAGGAGGCCTAGAAAAGCAAATTTTGTAAAAGATAGGCTAACCACAAGTGATTCAGAATCTGATACTGAATCAGAGAATCACTCTCAGGTGCAAACAATTGTAACCATAGGTGCAGTCCGAAAGGGGGCGTGGCAAACTTGGGTAAAGGTAAACAATGAAGATGTATTGTTCAATGTTGATTCTGGTACTGAATGGAGTATTATTCCCGAGAAATGGTTTACAAAGCACTTGAAAGGAGTAAAATTAAAGAAAACAAACATTGTTTTGCAAGTTTATTCCAAGCACGATTTTAAGCCCTGTGGTATAGCTCAACTTTCAGTGTGCTTTGCAGGTAAAACTTTAAATCTAGAAGCAATTGTAAGTCCTATAAATAATGTGCCACTTTTTGGCCAGGACTGATTGAGGCTTTTGGAATGGACTGGAGACAGTTGTTTAAAGTGAATCAGTGTAAGGTAACTCAAAGTGTTAATGCACTGGCACACGAGAATGTAAAATCAATGTCTGAAATGATGACCTTGTAAAAAGGTTTCCAGAATTGTTTAAGCCAGGTTTAGGAAAAGAGTTTAAGGCACATGTTATTTTGAAGCCTAACTGTGTACCTAAATACTGTAAACCAAGACCCGTTGCCCTAGCTTTAAGAGATAAAATTGTGAAGGAGCTTTGTAGGCTAGAGGAGGCAGGCATAATTTCACCCATTGAAGCAAGTCAGTGGGCAAGTCCTACAGTGTTGGTCTTTAAGCCTAATGGAGACTTAAGAATTGTAGGTGACTACTCTGGGACTGTTAACCCAGAGGTAGTAACAGAATTATATCCTGTCCCCAGGGGGAAGAGGTTTTCTCAAATTTAGCAGGCTGTAACAAATTCTCAAAGTTAGATTTGACAGATGTATTTTTACAAATTGAATTGGATGAAGTGTCAAAGCCTATTTTAGCAATTTCTACCATAAAAGGGTTGTATGTTTGGAACCGTCTTCCATTGGGATTTTCAGGCAGTCCAGGTATTTTCCAAACGAGAATGGAAACAATATTACGGGACTGTGATAAAACCACACCTTTTGTTGATGATGTATTAATTGCTGGGAAAAATGAGGAACACGATGCCAATTTGACTGTTGTACTCGGTAAGCTGCAAGATAGTGGTCTTCGGTTAGGGCGAAGCAAGTGTACTAGTGGCAGCAGTGAGGTAAATTATCTAGGATTTAAGATCACTAGCAAAGGTCTTATGAACCTTCCCGATACATTAGAGGCAATTCAAGAATGCCCGAGTCCTTGTAATCGGCAGCAATTGCGTTCATTTTTGGGTTTTGTAAATCAATATTCAAAATTTGTGCCCAAAATGGCTTCAATCGTTTATCCACTTAACCTGTTGAAAAAGGACACCCCATGGTTGTGGAGCGATTTTTGTGAAAAAGCTTTTCAAAAATAAAATTTTTTTTTTTTTGAACAGTGGCGTGCTTGCTCATTACGATGACAAGTTACCACTGAAGCTGAGGTGCGATGGATCGCCCTATGGGGTGGGAGCAGAACTTTTGCACGTTTTTCCGAATGGGGAACAACGGCCGATCGCTTTTGCCTCTCGAACCTTAACTTCAGCGGAGCGGGGCTATGCTCAAATAGATCGGGAAGCTTTAAGCATTATTTTTGGTGTGAAAAGGTGTCACCAGTATGTGTATGGTCGAAAATTCACTCTTTGTACCGACAACCAAGCGTTAACATGGATTTTTAACCCAGTTAAGGCTATTCCTGTGATGGCTGCAGCTCGTATACAAAGATGGGCATTGTTCTTAAATGGCTATGTTTATGATATAGAACATATCAAAAGTTCTGAAAATGTAACAGCAGATGCTTTGTCAAGGTTGCCTTTAAGTAACAATAAGCAGACGAAAATTGAGAAAGACACTGTTAGGGTCAAGAGTTTGAAGCAAATTGATAATATTCCTGTTTTGCCTTTACAGCTAGAAAATTGTACTAAGCAGGACCCTATTCTTTCCAAAGTGTTGTTGTATACCAGGTTGGGTTGGCCGGAAAAAGATAAGGTTGACTTAGAATTAAAGCCATTTTTAAGTAGGCAGAATGAATTAAATATAGAGCAAAATTGTTTATTCTGGGGAAGCCGAGCGGTAATTCCAAAGGTTTTAAGAACGCAAATTCTTAAAGAAGACATAGCGGAATAGTCCGTATGAAAGCTTTGGCTCGTTTTCATGTTTGGTGGCCTAAACTAAACCACGAACTAGAACTTTTGGTAAAATCATGCGACAGTTGCCAACAAGACCGAGAAGAGAATAAACAAGCTCCCAAGTCAGTGTGGCCTTGGCCTCATGCATGTTGGGACAGGTTGCACGCAGATTTTTGTGAAATTAAGGGAAGAATGTATCTAGTTGTGATATGTGCTTTTTCTAAATGGCCAGAAATCTTCTATATGAGTTCTACTACTTCCGAAAGTATAATTAAAGTGTTGCGAAACTTATTCGTTAGCGAAAAGTTACCCCTGGTTTTCGTTACTGATAACGGCCCGCAGTGGACCAGTGACAGTTTTGCAACATTTATGAAAGCTAATGGTATCAAGCTCATAACTGGCGCTCCTTATAATCCTTCCACTAATCGTTTAGCTGAAAATCTAGTGTGTAACTTTAAGCGTTCTGTAAAAGCTGAATTGTGTTCAGGTGCTTCGTACGATCAAGCGCTGGCTAGATTCCTGCTCGCGTATCGCGTCACGCCGCATACAACGACGGGAGAGAAGCCATGCGTTCTTCTGAAGGGAAGAATCTTAAGAACCGCTTTGGACCTATTAAAACCAAATTTGCGAAAGACTGTTGAAAAGCGGCAGTTTTCTCAAATTAAACCGTACTCGCATAAACCAAGAAAACAAAAGTTTCTACCTGGAAATATCGTCTGGGCTAGAGACTTCAGACCACGTGCTCGGCATAACTGGCTAAAATGTACTGTCGTCGCTTCTGAAAGTCACGGGAATTACAGGGTCGCGCCTTGCGATTCTCCCTGCGAACAGTGGCGCCGCCACTTCTCACAATTGAAGTTAGCCACTCCAACGCTAATGCCAGCTGAGAATGTGCAGAGTTCTCTTGAATCGGAGCTTGGGGTCTCTGCACACGCTCAGCATTCTGTTCCTTTTGAGTCATATAACAGCGCTTTTTCAAATGATTCAAGGTATCCATCTAGAAGAAGTTTAGAAAGGAGTTTTCTTCCTAAGATGCCAGAAACGCCAGGATTTCAAGGGTTTGGACTTCCATCCACACCTACCAAGCAGCAAGGTGCCAGGTCTCCACCTGGTTCCACTAGGAAACATCAATCACCTGTGATGGGTGCTATTCCACCTGTCATGGGTGCTGCATGTTCACCTCCTGTAGTGGGAGGCACATCTTGTTCTCCTCCTGTCGTGGGAGGTTCTCCATGTTCTACTCCTGTAGTGGGAGTCCCTACTCGCCGCTACAAGAGAAGAAAGCCATCTGGTTCTCCATCTGTCGTGGAACCAGCCATATCTACGCGGTCCAAGCGTATAAGGAAAGTCCCACAGAGGCTGGACCTGTGAGGCTGGCGACATCTCTTCGGGTTTTTCTTCGGATTTTTTTTTTCTTGAAAGGAAGTTTTTTAAAATTCGAAGTTTTCTGAAAAGATTTGTACATATTGTAAATAAGAAATATTTATTTTTGTTGCATGTTAAAAGAAAAAAAAAAATTTTGTATTGTTATTCAGAAAAAAATATTTGCTGTATCTGAGAAAAAAAGGATCTTGCCGTGTTAAAATATGGTTTTGTAAAGCACGGTAAGAATTTTTTTTAGGGGGGGAGACTGTGGCGTCTTACCTCGCACCTGGCTGGCGCCACCAGTCAGACTAAAGTTGTATGCTTGTCATCAGCTGACACGTTGGTCAGCTGATCTGGTAGTTAATAAAACTGATGGCAACTGACAAGCCAAGGTCAGTCATACAGTATTCCTTGCCTGGAGTTGTTCCTTCCTTCGTATATGTTAGGCTTGATTAGTGACAACGTTCACAGGTATTATACCCACACAACACTCTGAAGGGTGACTAATTAGTACAACAAAGGAAGAGGCAGAACGCATTCTTCTCTACATTTTCCGAATGTTGAGCAGCCACCAGCCACCACTGACCATCCACCATTGACCGTATACCATTCACCATTGACCGTCCACCATCGACTCTCCATAATCGACCATCCACCATTTACAATATTTCATTGACCATCGACCATCCACCATCGACCATCCACTATCCGCCATCGACCATCTGCCATCGACTAGCCACCATCGACCATCTGCCATCGACCATCCACCATCACCACCCACCGTCGACCATCCACCATCTGCCATCGACCATCCACCATCGATCATCTACCTACCACCCAGTGTGTTATTAAAAATCACCTGAAGTACAAATACAAGCGAGCTTTCAACAAAGGTATCGTGTTATGGTGACATCACTGTTTTTTCATTCAATCCTTCGATACTTTTTTTAATGAAAACTAGGGCAGGCCTTCGCATGTGGCCGGTTTTATAGAGCATTGTTGTGATTTTCCGTTTGCATGAAAATACTGTCGCCCACAACAACGACATCAAGCTAACAATATATCTAACTATGGTCGCCCAAGTCTCCGAGATTCCCACTACAGACTACGGAAACAATCGGAATGGGCTACTTTTCCATGTTTATCTTGCTTACGATGTCCTTATTATCAGTGGAAATGTTGAAGATAAAGCGCGAAGCTTATTCACGAATAAATTATCGCTAAAGATGTCAATTCTTACCGTTTGACAACAATCGAGGTTTATTCTTGCATGTGTTACAATTTGTTTTAATTGAGATTGTTAATATAACGTGCAAATCTTTTTTTTTTACTGGTTTGTTTTCATCGCTGGAAGAGCGTCGCGTGTGCGCCATTGTGGTAGCCGACCGACAACAAGAAAACTTGATTTTGACCAGAACATTATTGAACGGAAATTATATCTGACCGGACAAGTTTTTGGTTGCAGTTTCTGATGTTATATGTTTAGCCGTAGCGAGCGCGGCAGGGGATCAGTGTTTGCTGGTGTTAGGTGAAGATGCATTTTGCCAATAGCACCGACAAAACTGTTTTGCTATAAGTAAAAGAGTTAGGGTTAATTGTTTATTACTATGCTGTTCATATTTATACGGACTTTTAACTTTGAACTGTTGCTATGCCATTTCTAATTAACACAAATATTGTAACTAGTCCCATCTAAAAGGAGGGATTTCATTTGATAGTGTTTATAAAGTAGCTTGCTTAACTATGGCAGACAGAGCTATGTCAAAATGCTAATGCCCTACAGCAGTTCTTCAGAGCAGTCACGGCTCAATCCATAATTAGAGTAAAGCATTTTTACTGTCTTTATTGAATAAAGAAGACATCTACACTTTTCGGATGACCTCATCTACATGTATTTCTAGGTTTAGTAATGGCCTAGTAGCAGTACAGTTCTAAAGTCGTTATGAATACACACTGTTAATTAACATAAAAAAAAGAACGAGTGTCCATTGTTCAGGTAATTTTTAAGCAACTTCTAACCAAACCATCGCATCTGGGAAATTTTGTATCGAGACAAACAAGCTCTAAATACGATTTCCTATAATTATGTTGGGACATTATTTTTTTTTTTGCAAAAGCAATGGTTCAGCAGAAAATGACAAAAATGAAATTTTTCGTCTAATATTCACATTTTAACCGTCGTTAGCTACCTTTACGTGAGGGCTGTCATACCCTAAATTTTGAAGAATAGCATTAAGGTAGGATTTCTCAAATTTTAAACACTTTTTCCCATAGATGGAGACTGGTCAAGGTATTTTTCGGTTTGGCTCATGGCTAAAAACAGGTACTTCCGGTTCCACTTCCGGTTTCAGAAATTCAGTTGGCCCTATACCCAGATTTCATCAGTATTCCTAAATTACTATATGTTCCAAATTTGATGCTTTTCTCACTAAAATGCAAATATCTAGCCCACTATAGGGGATGTGAGTCAAGATAACAGTTTAATTTTAGAACAGTTTGCTTGTGCAATATACGGCAAAAAGAAATTAACATCGTAAATTCTGAAAGATTGGAAGTCTTCATTGACGTGTACAAATGCAAATCTGCAGCAGTTATGGATTCAATTTAAGGAATTGATGGTAGCAGCTTTCCTCCATGTGCAGCAGTAATCTATCAACAAATGTTGAGAACAAACTACGTTTGTAGCATATGGAGGAATGCATTGGAAAGCTATCCACCAGTATATGTCGATCCACAAGAAAATGGATGGTTTCTGTTTTGTTAATGGTTTAAGTTAGGTTAATAAGTCCTAAACCGCTGATATATTAGTATCGGATCGGCATGATATCTGCACGATTTCCATCTAACTTTATTGTTTTTAAGTAATCAAAGCCTATCATTAATGAATAGCATCGTCCATTAGCAGCCATAATTAATTAATATGATTCACTCATAAGGAGTAAGTTACAACAAGTGCACCTAGCTTAAACTACCAGTTTAGCCTAGTACACTTTAGCCAGATGCCAAGACATGAGTTATCCATCCAAACCAGGTCAGGACCTCCTACCATCCGCCATCGACCGTCCACCATCGCCCATCCACCATCAACCATAGACCATCCGCCATCGGCCATCCACCATCAACAATCCACCATCTGCCATCGACCATCCTCCATTGGTCATCGACATCCGCCATTGACCATCCACGATCTGCCATCGACCATCTGCCATCGACCATCTGCCATCGACCATCCACCAACGACCATCCACCATCTGACATCGACCATCCACCATCGACCATCCACCATCGCCATCCTCCATCAACCATCCACCAACTGTCATCAACCATCCACCATCAACCATCCGCCATCGACCATCCGCCATCGACCATCCGCCATCGACTATCCACCATCCTCCATCACCATTTTTTTTTAATGAAAACTAGGGCAGGCCTTCGCATGTGGCCGGTTTTTTAGAGCATTGTTGTGATTTTCCGTTTGCATGAAAATACTGTGACGTCACTACATCATTATTGTTGTAGGTCCTTGAAAATAAACACCACCGTTAGCAGTCGCCCAGTCGGCCAGTCGCCGGCCAGATATTTTTGTTCTTGATATTACAGTTACCCATTTTTATGCCAACAGATTATTTATTCATTTATGAATTTGTCAAGAAGTAGTTGGTCTGCCGTATCTTCTTCCTGGATTCCACGGTTGAGTTGAACTACCAAGTATCTAAAGATCAGGTCCATCGCCCAGTGTTCGTTGCAGCTTTTCTCGCCGAAACGAACAGTTCAAAACGCAAGAGGAAGTGCCGTCTTTTCGACTGACCAAACAAACTGTATTTAACGAAGCAGCACGCTGGTGTGGACGGGTTTGGTCGGTCCGATATTTTTGTGCTTGATATTACAGCTACCCATTTTTATGCCAACAGATTATTTATTCATTTATGAATTTGTGAAGAAGTAGTTGGTCTGCCGCATCTTCTTCCTGGATTCCACGGTTGAATTGAACTACCAAGTATCTAAAGATCAGGTCCATCGCCCAGTGTTCGTTGCAGCTTTTCTCGCCGAAACGAAAAGTTCGAAACGCAAGAGGAAGTGCCGTCTTTTCGACTGACCAAACAAACTGTATTTAACGAAGCAGCACACTGGTGTGGACGGGTTTGGTCGGCCCAATATTTTTGTGCTTGATATTACAGTTATCCATTTTTATGCCAACAGGTTAGTCAAACGTCTGGGTCTAAATTAAGGTATTTACTATTTACATTATATGTACTGAGGCCGACCATACTCCAGTTATTAAATCTGATACAAATTGAGTAAGTGCATGTTGTTTATTGATATTAAGCATCACATTATTTTTGTTGTTTTTCTTTGCTTGTATTTTGAGATGGAGCAATGCGGAGTTTGTAAAAAGGATGTACTCCAGACTGATACGGATGCCATGCAGTGTAATGGCTGTGACAAGTGGTTCCACCCCCAAGGGTGTTTGGGTATGTCAGATTCGTTATTTAACATTTACTCTCAAAATCTGGACATTGAGTGGTTTTGTACTGATTGCAAAACAAATTTATCGAAAAACTCAGACCAACTTTCGAGTTTAATCGTAGCCCTCAAAGATTTAACTGTTGAATTAAAATCTACAAACCAAGCAATTGCAATAAACACTCAGCGGCTTGATAAAAATGATAAGCTTTTTGAGGAATTAAACTCTAAAGTTGAAGATAGGGGTGCCCCTGCAGCTTGCTGCCATTTAAATACGGATCAGATGTACTTCGAATTTAAAAACCGGTTACAACGTGAAAACAATGTGATCATTTTTAACTTAAAGGATGATGACGCAATTGACCAATCGGCCTATTACCTGCAAGAACTTTTCAAGTGCTTACAGATTCCACCACCTACGGAAAGCGTTACTTACGCACGACTAGGTTCATATGACCAAAACAAAAATAGGCCCCTCAGAGTCACATTGCCAAATATCAAAATGAAACAGTTATTATTCAAGAATGCAAAATTCCTTAAGTCAAACACGTTATATTCGAAGGTATTTATTAGGCCTGATCTTACAAAGGAGCAGCAAAGGATGGATAAAGACTAAAGAGTTGAGACTCGAAGCAGCGCAACCCCAGCGTTCACAAGGGAACCTGGTTGGCATTCGAAATGGGAAAATTGTTCCCATCCAACGTAAAACTAATGATCCCTCCCTATCAACCCAACATACACTGAATTCTGAACCACTCCACTTAAACTCCAACAGCCATAACAGCACAGTTAGCCCACTGGTTTCAAACCCATTCTCAACTTCTACAATAGCAAATGACCTATATACCCCACAAACTGTAACCAGTACAATATTGCAAGCTACCTCCCAATCAGATGTAAATACGGCTGCTGTCCCTTTAGTTGTTCCGCAACCAGTCTTGCAGGGTCGTCTCACCAGAGGCAACAAAAAGTCAACAAGCAAATAAGTGTTATTTATACAAACGCACAATCTATTTGTAACAAATTTGTTGAAGTTGAGGCCCTCACCACGTTGTATCACCCCCATGTTTTAGAATTCACTGAAACTTGGCTTCGTCCCGATCGCCCAAGCTATACCATCCCAGGCTATACCATAATTGATAGATGCGATAAAATTGGTAACCCAATCGGTGGTGTAGCTATCTATGTCTTAAATGGATTGCTTGCATCAAGTGGATGTTGACACTAATTTTGAAAGCTCATGCTGGATTAAATTGATGCTGGGCCCTTACTCGTGTATTATTGGTGTTGTTTACCGTTCTCCAAACTCCACTATTCAAAATAACACAAGCCTTCTTTCTGTATTGAACAACTTTAAAAATACAAATTTGCTTCTACTTGGCGACTTTAATTTTCGGAACATTAACTGGAATATTTTTACCGCTGACATTGAAGCAACCCCATTCCTTGAAACTACCCTCGCATTAAACTTGACCCAGCATGTGCATAAACCTACTAGGGGAAACCCCATCCTGGATCATATTTTTTCATCTGATCCAACTCTTGTGTCTTCAGTTACTCATACTGGCAAACTGGGAAACTCTGACCATGACATTTTACTATCCAAAATTGATTATTCCAAAGATGCACAAAACCAAGTTATAACCAATCTTAACTATAAACGTCTACCTTTTTTTTTAGATCAAATTCCTAACAAAAATCTCTACACCTGTAAAAAGTTGTTAAATTTTCTTGCTAGTACCATAAAGTCTATTGAGTATACCACCATTCCTAAACAAGCAAACCAACCGATTTGGATGTCCGAACTCACGGCTTCCAACTATAAAAAAAAAATGTAAATTATGGGCAGCATACAGAAGGTCTGGAAATCGTGCCATTCTAAATGATTACTTGCTGCTAAACCATGTTGTTCAAGCTGCACTCAAACGCGAAAAAAACTGTTATGAGCAGAAATTAGCCTACGATTCTAAAACCTCCTCCAAAAATTTCTTCAAATATGTTAAGTCTAAACAAATTTCTAAACCCTCTATTAGGCCACTTTCGTCTTCCCCACAAACACTCATTACAGATCCTTTACAAATGGCAAACTTATTAAGCATTGTCTTTGCAGAAAACTACTCCTCAGAGCAGGTATCGTTTCACCCTAAAGTACAAAAATTTCCTGTCTGTATACCACCACTTGTTTTCACCCCCGTTAACCTTGAGACTGCTTTCTCCAAATTGAAACCCCATGCCTCTGCTGGCCCTGACGGTATTCAATCGAATGTATTGATTGCTGGAATGTATTGATTGCTGGTATTAATTCCCGTTCTTGTTCCCATTTTTAATGACATGTTGGCTACTGGCTTTGTTCCCGATATTTGGCGCAAAGCCTATATTACCCCAATTTTTAAGAAAGGACAACACACTGACCCTCGAAATTATAGACCAATAAGTATAACATGTCACTTAGGCAAAATTTTTGAGTCTGTATAAGCAGAACATATTATTACCTTCCTAAATCTCCAAAAATTCATTAAGCCAAACCAACACGGCTTCCGTGCAAATTTCTCTACTACTACCAACCTTTTGGCATTTTATAATAGTATTTTTTTCTCCCTCGACAGCAACATTCCAGTCGAAGCAATCAACTTAGACTGCATGAAGGCATTCGACAGAGTTAACCACTCTCTGTTATTACGCTCTTTCTCTACGTACGGCATTGCAGGTCCAATTAAAAAATGGATTGAAAATTGGCTCAAAGCTCGCTCGCAACAAGTACTCATCTTGGGTTCCTTTTCTAATATTTCTCTTGTCCCAAGTGGAGTCATTCAAGGATCTGTACTTGGTCCACTATTATTTTTGATCTTCTTTAACAGCTTTGGCACTACACTTAATGATTCTCTCTGTAAATTTGCAGACGTTACTAAAACTAAGCATGTTATCTGTTATCCACAAGATTCGGCTAACTTTCAGAAACAAGGAGTGGCACCTTCCCATCCATTCACAAAAATCGGGTATATTGCATTTCGGTTATAACACCCCAACCACACTTATTACTGGGGTTACTATCCCCTACCAGACCTTCCTGAGGTGATAGACCTCGGCATCCTCATTAACAATGATTTAAAATTTGACAATCATATTAGTAATATCGTACGCAAAGCTACGGCTGTTGTTTTCATGATAAATCGCACTATTACATCAAGACATCCTCAAATTTATTTGAAACTATTCCTATCTCTTAGTCGTCCAATTCTTGAGTATGCTTCCGAGTTGTGGTTCCCATTTCTTATAAAACACCATGTAGCTCTGGAAAAAGTGCAGCGATGAGTGACAAAAAATGTGGAAGGTATCAGACACCTATCTTACCTTAGGCGGCTTCAACTTTTGGATCTCCATTCTATTTGGTGGCGTCTCACACGGGGAAACCTGATAACCCTCTATAAAATTCTTACCTCTAGTTTTGGTGGCCCCAGTCGAGAAGCACTCTTCACAAACGTCCATGTGACCTCCACCAGAGGTCACTCGCGGAAACTACTTAAACCTACAATTCATAAAAATCAAACCAGAGGCTTCTTTTCATATCTTATTATTTCCTATTGGAACACATTACCCCAACACGTGGTGGAGGCCCCAACTCTCAACTTGTTTAAAAACTCACTTGATTATTTTGTAGCAGTAAATACAAATTGGCAGTTTTCCTTTGTGGGTCAAACATGAACTTAGATGGCTCTGCTCGATAAATTGATTGTTGTCATATTAATGAAATAATATTTCTTTTATTTTTCTAGTATGTACAGTATTTTTTTACCTAATTATTTATTAACTTATTTATTATTTAAGGTTCTTTTGCTGTTTTTTTGTGTGATTGTTTTCCAGGTCGTAAATTATTAGAAATTGATGTGCAAATATATTTATTACCATTTTTTGAAATTCTATTTACATATTGTTCTATTTACACCTTTCAACTTTCCTTCCTCACACTGTTAATATAAACTTGCAAACCTTGCTGCAAAGCCTGAACGGCACCGCAGTGCTATTGTAAATAAAGTAAAGTAAAGTAACAACAAGATAATAACAACAACAACGACATCAATCTAACAATATATCTAACTATGGTCGCCCAAGTCTCCAAGATTCCCACTACAGACTACGGTAAAACTCGGAATGGGCTACTTTTCCATGTTGATCTTGCTTACGATGTCCTTATTATCAGTGGAAATGTTGAAGATAAGGCGCGAAGCTTATTCACGAATAAATTATCGCTAAAGATGTCAATTCTTACCGTTTGACAACAATCGGGGTTTATTCTTGCATGTGTTATAATTTGTTTTCATTGAGATTGTTAATATAACGTGCAAATTCTTTTTTTTTTACTGGTGCGTTTTTGTTAGGTGAAGATGCATTTTGCCAATAGCACCATCAAAACTGCTTTGCTATAAGTAAAATCCGAGTTAGGGCTAATTGTTTATTATAATGCTGTTCATATTTATACGGACTTTTAACTTTGAACTGTTACTATGCCATTTCTAATTAACACAAATATTGTAACTAGTCCCATCTAAAAGGAGGGATTTCATTTGATAGTGTTTATAAAGTAGCATGCTTAACTATGTCGGACAGAGCTATGTCAAAATGCTAATGCCCTACAGCAGTTCTTCAGAGCAGTCACGGCTCAATCCATAATTAGAGTAAAGCATTTTTACTGTCTTTATTGAATAAAGAAGACATCTACACTTTTCAACAATGCATACATAAACCTCTGTAGCATGACGCCATAGCCGTACAAAACGTACACGGATTACTAAGAAAAACGTCAAGTGTGCCGTAAAAAACGGGGTCATATGATTGAAGTTTTACTTTACTTGTTGAAATGTACACGGATAAAATCTGGATGATTTCTAATTGAAATAATCAAATGTACAATTGAGAAAATTGCATCTGTTTAAGTGCTGTTGTGCATGATAGGTAAAGGATAACAGCACTTAAACAGATGCAATTTTCTCAATTGTACATTTGATTATTTCAATTAGAAATCATCCAGATTTTATCCGTGTACATTTTAACAAGTAAAGTAAAACTTCAATCATATAACCCCGTTTTGTACGGCACACTTGACGTTTTTGTTAGTAATCCGTGTACGTTTTGTACGGCTATGGCGTTGTGCTACAAATGTTTATGTATGCATTGTTGCTGGCCACTTTGAAACAATTCAACTCACCTCTGAAAGCCTGCGTTTACGAAATAAATACGCCATCCTATCGTTTCTAGCTGGCAATTTTGAAGCCATTAACAATGTAGCTTAGTTTGGTTTAAATCTACATGCGTTTAGCTGAAACACGGATTCTTTCATTTTGACTTTCAACAATGAACATTATAGCAAAGACATAACACGTATACGAAGAATGGATCTGGAGTTTTCTGAGTGGCATTGTTCCCAATTACAATGGTTAAAACAATGTAAAACAATCAAAATGATCGTTCAGGGACCCGTAACACCGGAATGGATGGACCAATCGAAAAAGTGGTCCCTGTAAGGTTGAAGCCCAGGGAAATTTCTGGCTAAGATCATGTTTCAGATTTTAGGTACGTGCAGTCACACGTGAAGAAGAACAACAAGTGAACAGTTTTCAAATTTCCGTGTGGCTCCCTACGTTTACTCTTGCACGGAATTGCATAAAAGTTGGTGGAAAGTTAGGAAAAGTTGCTATCTACTATATGGCCAAGTTTGGTCGAAATATATTGAATAGAAACGGAGAAATTAATAGTTTTAGTTTTGCTGGAGAGACGACTTCAATCATATATATACACCCCACTATAGGGGATGTGAGTCAAGATAACAGTTTAATTTTAGAAGTTTGCTTGTGCCATATACGGCAAAAAGAAATTAACATCTGTAAATTCTGCAAGATTGGAAGTCTTCATTGACGTGTACAAACGCAAATCTACAGCAGTTATGGATTCAATTTAAGGAATTGATGGTAGCAGCTTTCCTCCATGTGCAGCAGTAATCTATCAACAAATGTTGAGAACAAACTACTTTTGTAGCGTATGGAGGAATGCATCAGAAAGCCATCCACAAGAAAATGGATGGTTTCTGTTTTGCTAATGGTTTAATTTAGGTTAATAAGTCTTAAACCGCTGGTATATCGGTATAGGATTGTCACGATATTTGCACGATTTACCATCTAAATTTATTGTTATTAAGTAATCAAAGCCTATCATTAATGAATAGCATCGTCCATTTGATCAGTAGCCTAATTAATTAACATGATTCACTCATAAGGAGTAAGTTACAACAAGTGCACTTAGCTTAAACTACCAGTTTAGCCTAGTACACTTTAGCCAGATGCCAAGACATGAGCTATCCATCCAGACCAGCTCAGGACCTACTACCATCCGCCATCGACCATCCACCATCGCCCATCAACCATCCTCCATCCACCATCGCCCATCCACCATCCTCCATCAACCATCCACCATCGACCATCGACCATCCGCCATCCACCAACGACCATCCGCCATTGACCATCCGCCATCGACCATCCGCCATCGACCATCCACCAACGACCATCCGCCATCGACCATCCACCATCGACCATCC